>JAPVLO010001115.1:0-296208 GCA_027257055.1 Cephalopachus bancanus | reverse complement strand
CATAAATAAACAGGCATAAATGCTGCAATAAAACCTTATTTACAAAAATAGGTGGCAGGTGCCCCCTGGGCTTAGTTTGCCAAGCCCTAATCTAGAAGAACCTCCTAGCTCTTCTCTTCATTTTACTATGATAACCAGAATTGATTCATTCAGGTGGTTATTTAAAATATAACAATTTAGCCGGGCTCGGTGGCTCAGCCTGTAATCCCGTGCATTTGGGAGGCTGAGGTGAGTGGATTGCCTGAGCCCACGGGTTCGAGACCCGCCTGGGCAACTTGGCGAGACCTCATCTCTACAATAAATCAAAAAATCAGCCGGGCGTGGTAGTGCACGCCTATAATTCCGGCTACTCGGAAGGCTGAGGCGGAAGGATCGCCAGAGCCCAGCAGGTCGAGGCTGCGGTGGCCGGGAGCAACCACTGCACTCCAGTCTTGGCGACAGAGTGAGACTCCAACTCAAAAAAAAAAAAATACAACAATTTTAGGCTGAACTTCGTGGCTGAACATCGTAATCTCAGCATTTTGGGAGGCTGAGGCAAGTGGATTCCCTGAGCCTGCAGGTTCGAGATCAGCCCAGGCAACTTGGCGAGACTTCATCTCCACAATAAATCAAAAAGTTAGCCAGGCGTGGTAGCGCACACCTCTAGTTCCACCTACTTGGAAGGCTGAGGTAGAAGGATCGCCACAGCCCGGTAAGCAAATGCTGCAGTGGCCATGAGGAGGCCACTGCACTCCAGCCTGGGTGATGAAGTGAGACTCCAACTCAAAAAAAGGACAAAAGCCAGTGTTTAGGTTGGACATGGTGGCTCACGCCTATAATCCCAGCACTTTAGGAGGCCAAGGTGAGAAGATTACCTGAGAGCCCAAGGGTTCAAGACCAGTCTGGGCAAAGTGGCAAGACCTCATTTCTACAATAAATCAAAAATTAGCCAGGCGTGGTGGCGTGTGCCTATAGTTCCAGCTCTTTGGAAGGCTGAGGTGGAAGGATCACCTGAGTCTAGCAGGTCGAGGCTGCGGTGGCTGTGAGCATGTCACTGCACTCCAGCCTGGGCAACACAGTGAGACTCCAACTCAAAAAAGAAAAAAAAATAGCAATTTCTTATTTATCCATTACTTAGTAAACAGTTATCCAGTCTACTAGTTTTGCCCAATGTCTGAAAGCTAGCTAGTACTAATTCTAGCTGTAATCCTAATACATATGTATTTTAAATACATAAATCCCCTGATAACTTCTATGAATGGAGTCATAGAACCTATCAATACAAAAACCTTTCAAAGAAAGAAACAAAGAAATATATGGCCAGGCTCGGTGGCTCAGCCTGTAATCCCAGCACTTTGGGAGGCGGAGGTGAGTGAATTGCCTGAGCCTACGGGTTCAAGACCAACCTGGGCAACATGGCGAAATTTCGTCTCTACAATAAATAAAAAAAAAATTAGCCGGATGTGGTAGTGCACATCTGTAGATCTGGCTACTTGGAAGGATGAGGCGGAGGGATTGCCAGCCCAGCAAGTTGATGCTGGGGTAGCCATGAGTGTGCCACTGAACTCCTGCCTGAGCGATGGAGTGAGATTCCAACTCAAAAAGAGAAAAAGATAGATCAGTTTGTTGAAGTGACATCTGCATTTTGATATGTACTGTAGCATTAGTCACATTAGCCAAGATATGGAATAAAACTAAGTGTCCATTAAAAAATTAATTGATGCCGGGCTCCGTGGCTCAGCCCGTAATCCTGTGCCTTTGGGAGGCTGAGGTGAGTGGACTGCCTGAGCCCGCGGGTTTGAGACCTGCCTGGGCAACTTGGCGAGACCTCATCTCTACAATAAATCAAAATTAGCCGGGCGTGGTAGCGCGTGCCTGTAGTTCCAGCTACTCGGAAGCCTGTAGTTCCAGCTACTCGGTAGTTCCAGCTACTCGGAAGGCTACTCGGAAGGTGGAAGGCTTGCCGGAGCCCAGCAGGTCGAGGCTGCGGTGGCCGGGAGCAGCCACTGCACTCTGGGTGACAGAGTGAGACTCCAACTCAAAAAAAAAAAAAAAATGTGGGACACATACAAATAAAATACTATTCAATTTTTTTTTTTTTTGAGTTGGTGTCACACTCTGTTACAGCCCAGGCTGTAGTGGAGCGGCATGCTTACGGCCACTGCAGGCTCGACTTGAGTTCAGGTGATGCTTCAGCCTCAGTCTTCCAAGTAGCTGGAACTATAGGCATGCACCACCATACCTGGCTAATTTTTTTATTTATTGTAGAGATGAGGTCTCGCCAAGTTGCCCAGGCTGATCTCAAACCTGTGAGCTCAGGCAATCCTCTCACCTCGGCCTCCCAAAGTGCTGAGATTATAGGCATGAGCCACTGCACCTGGCACTGTTCAACTATTTAAAAAAAAAAGAACAGCCGGGCTTGGCGGCTGAGCCTGTAATCCCAGCACTTTGGGAGGCCAAGGCGAGTGGATTGCCGGAGCCCAAGGGTTCGAGACCAGCCCGGGCAACTTGGTGAGACCTTGTATCTACAATAAATCAAAAATTAGAGGGGCGTGGTAGCACGTGCCTGTAGTTCCAGCTACTTGGAAGGCTGAAGTAGAAGGATCGCCAAAACCCAGCAGGTTGACGCTGTGAGCATGGCACTGTACTCCAGCCTGGGTGATGGAGTATGATTCCAACTCAAAATAGGTGGGTGTGGTGGCACATTCCTGTAGTCACAGTTGCTGGGGAGGCTGAGGTGAGAGGACTGCCTGAGCCTAGAAGTTTTGAGGCTGCGATGAACTGAGCCGTGATTGTGCCACGGTATTCCAGAGTGGACAACAGAGTGAGACCTTGACTTAATAAAAGCAATATACCCATATATTATAAAGTTGGACACAATGTGGATGTAGGGACTGAAAAATGTAATACTAAATTAGACCATCTATTTTTTTTTTTTGAATTGGAGTCTCACTCAGTCGCCCAGACTGGAGTGCAGTGGCCGCTCCCGGCCACCGCAGCCTTGACCTGCTGGGCTCTGGCGATCCTTCCGCCTTAGCCTTCCAAGTAGCTGGACCTACAGGTGCGTGCTACCACACCCGGCTAATTTTTTGATTTATTGTAGAGATGAGGTCTCGCCAAGTTGCCCAGGCGGGTCTCAAACCCACGGGCTCAGGCAATTCACTCACCTCAGCCTCCCAAATGCGCGAGATTACAGGCTGGGCCACCGAGCCCGGCTAAGACCATCTATTATAATTAATTCTAACTTTATGATTGAAAACTGTCCAAATGCTATAAAGCTTAACAAGTGCT
Source organism: Cephalopachus bancanus (assembly GCA_027257055.1). Lineage (NCBI taxonomy): Eukaryota > Metazoa > Chordata > Mammalia > Primates > Tarsiidae > Cephalopachus > Cephalopachus bancanus. The sequence goes on along the minus strand of JAPVLO010001115.1, from coordinate 292,938 downwards.
TTCACATGTATTATTTCAATTAATCTTCCATAAGCAAGAGCATTCTTATTTTACAAATGAGGCTATTTAATGACTTGTCTAAGATCACACAGCTAGTAACACAGTACATTATTACTTTCTTCAATAATCAATATTAATGCAACTGACACTAACCACCAATCATTTGCTAGGTACAAGTTCCTCAAAGCAGCAGTTTAAAAAACTCTGAAAAAGAACAAGAACTCACTTGCCAAAAACACACACAAAAAAGCCACACTACTCATGCCATTTAAAGCCATCTGCTTTTTTTTGGTCATTAACTGAAGTAATTGTTTTCTCTACAAAATAGTATACTGTCTTAGACACATAAGTATGCCAAAGTAACCTCAAGAATGCCATTAAAACATAAAATAGGGGCTGGATGCAGTGAGTCAAGCCTGTAATCCCAGCACTTTGGAAGGTCAAGGCGAGAAGGTGCTTGAACCTAGGAGTCGTGACCAGCCTGGTCAACAGAGTGAGATCTCGTCTCTACAAAAAATTTAAAAATTAGCCAGGCATGGTGGCCTGTGCCTGTAGTCCCAGCTACTCAGAGGCTAAAGCAGAAGGTTTCCCTGATCCCAGGAGATCAAGGCTGCAGTGAACAATGATCATGCCACTGCACTCCAGCCTGGGTGACAAAATCAAGCAAACAGCCAGCCATAAAATGGGTATTTTCAGTTGAAAGAAAACGTAATCTGTAGGAATATTTCCTCTTTTGAAAAAATTTTTAGTATTATTTTCTCATTTCAAAATGGATGATTCAAGTTTTTGCCATCTAAGAAATGTCCTGTAAGTCTATAATAATCACTACAATAAAAGAGTCTTACCATAGGCTGTGGAATTGATGCATAGCTTTGAACTCCTAGAACTTGGCTGAGAAAATTCTGTGCACAATTTTTTCCAATCCAAAGCATCAGTACCTGGAGACAGGAATAAAATTATTTTCAGATATAGCATAAGGTGAGTCTGTTGACTGAATATATTTTAAAAGATCAAAACGATAAGTATATTTTGTGAGACTGTACAGCCTTTAACTGAACTAATAGTAATTAGTATTTATCATGATGAGATATTTTATGCTTGGCATGAAACAAGGAGGCTGTGGAGTAAGAACATGGGTAACACAAATATATTGTCATGGGTCGCTTGATAATGGGAATAGACTCTAAGGAATGTGTTATGTGATTTCATCATTGTGTAAACATCATACAGTACACTCACACAAACCTAGATAGTATAGGCTACTATACAGGGGGTACAGCACCCCCAACAAACCAGAATTTTTTTTTTTTTTTTTTGAGTTGGAGTCTCACTCTGTCGCCCAGACTGGAGTGCAGTGGCCGCTCCCGGCCACCGCAGCCTCAACCTGCTGGGCTCCGCCGATCCTTCCGCCTCAGCCTTCCGAGTAGCCGGAATTACAGACACGCACTACCACGCCCGGCTGATTTTTTTTTTTGCTTTATTGCAGAGATGAGGTCTCGCTGCCCAGGCGGGTCTCGAACCCGCGGGCTCAGGCAATCCACTCACCTCAGCCTCCCAAAGGCGTGGGATTACAGGCTGAGCCACCGAGCCTGGCTCAGAATTTTTTTTTAAAGGGCAGGCCCCTGGTAGTACAGGCTTCCCCTGCTAGGTTAGTGTTCTAGAAACCCATCAGCATCTGTGCACCAGCTAGCATTGTTGTGAGAAGCAGCGTTCGACTTCTGTGAACTTTTTTTGGGAGATTCGTTCAACGCATTTGCCCATTTCACAATGATGATTTACGAGTGCACCTGCCCATACTGCACTGAGTGCTCAGCAGTTTTTGACCAAAAATGGCATGATCCCCATGCCTCACCTTCTCTATTTCCCCCATCTTGACTCAAGCAACTTTTTCTTTGTTTCCTTAAATGAAAAAAGTCCTCAAAGGGAAACATTTTGATGATGTGGAAGAGGTGAAACAAAAAATGGCAGAAGGACTTTAAAAGGCATCAAAATGGATGAGTTAAAAAAGTTTTTGATAGGTGTACTGCATCAAATGGAGAATGCTTTGAAGGTGACTGAAGGTGAAGAATATAAGAATGAATACATACATTTTGATAAAGAAAGTTTTGGGTATTTTGGGGGTCCTCCCTTGTACATCTAGGTTAAATGGTATAGCCTATTGCTCCTTGGCTACCAACCTATACAGCATATTACTATATTGCTGTCAACTTGTGTACTTTATAAGCTTTTTCACTTTTTGACTCTTTCTTGATAACACTTAGCATAAAAAACACATTTTAAGCCATAAAAAAGTATTATTTCTTTATGTCCTTATTATATAAGCTTTTCTTTATTTTAAACATTTTCTTGTTTTGGGATTTTGTTGTTGTTGTGGTTAAAAACTGAGATACCAGTTTTTAAAAACTGAGAGGCCAGACGCAGTGGCTCAAGCCTGTAATCTCAGTACTTTTGGAGGCCAAGGAAAGAGGATTGCCTGAGCCCAGGGGTTTGAGACCAGCCTGGGCAATTTGGTGAAACCTCGTCTCTACAATAAATCAAAAAAATTAGCTGGGCATGGTAGTATGCGCCTGTAGTTCCAGCTAATTGAAAGGCTGAGGTGGAAGGACTGTCTGAGCCCAGCAGGTTCATGCTGCAGTGGACCTGGATGACAGAGTGAGATTACAACTCAAAAAACAAAACAAAACAAAAAAAACACCCACCTCCCAAAGCCCCCCAAAAACTGAGATACAAACACACATTAACCTATGCATACTCAGGATAAGGATCATGAATATCACTGTTTCCCACCTCCATATCTTTTTCTTGAAAGGTCTTCAGGGACAATAACATGCATAGAGCTGTCATTTCCTATGATAACAATGCCTTCTGGAATACTTCCTCAAGGAGTCAACTTTTTTTTTTTTTTGAGTTGGAGTCACTCTGTCGCCCAGCTAGAGTGCAGTGGCATGCTCCCGGCCACTGCAGCCTCAACCCGCTAGGCACAGGTGATCCTTCTGCCTCAGCCTTCCAAGTAGCTGAATCTACAGGTGCATGCTACCACGCCCGGCTAATTTTTTATTTATTTTAGAGATGAGGTCTTGCCAAGTTGCCCAGGTCTTGAACCCGTGGGCTCAGGCAATCCACTTGCCTCGGCCTCCCAAAGTGCTAGGATTACAGGCTGAGCCACGGAGCCTGGCCAACTTTTTTTTTTTTGAGTTGGAGTCTCACACTGTTACCCAGGCTGGAGTGCAGTGGTATGTATGCTCACCGCCACTGCAGCCTCGACCTGGCTGGGCTCAGGCGATCCTTCCGCCTCAGCCTTCCAAGTAGCCAGAACTACAGGCACACAACTATGCCTGGTTTATTTTTTGATTTATTGTAGAGATGAGGCCTCACCAAGTTGCCCAGGCTGGTCTTGGACCCCTGAGCTCAGGCAATTCTCTTGCCTTGGCCTCCCAACGTGCTGGGATTAAAGGCTTGAGCCACCACACCCAGCCCAACTTTTTTTTTTTAAAAGTAGAAGGAGCATACTCTAAAATAATGATTTGAAAAAGAATAGCATAGGAAAGACTAGGTATAGGAATTTTTATTAGGAATTTTAGGAATATTAGAATCTTTTGGGACCACCATCATATAAGTAGTCCATCACTGACTAAAACATCATTATAGGGTACATGACTACACAGAGGTTAAAGAGATAATCTGTTCAGAAGATAGACATTAAGGGGAATGAAACCAAATGGTAGTACACTCCAATAGTATGCAGTGAGAAGGGTCAGGATAAGTGAAACCACTCACAGAGCCTGCATCCATGAGGAAAGCTCCATCTCTGCTCAGCTTCTCCACTGAAAGCTGAAGAATAGGAGGCTGAGGTATGGTTCTGTCATTGATGTTGAGTGCTCCCTGAGAAATCAAGTAAAAGATGAAAGCTTCCAAATACATGTAATATTAAGTCATAATTAACAACAAAAAGTTAAATGGATATTACGTCCAAGAGTTTGGATCACACTTAGGTAAGTCAAAATTATTCATATTTAAATATAAGAAGATATTGATCACTTATCTAACAAAGCCACTATGAATCTCAATAAAGCCAAATAAACCTCCTCTTCTTTTTTTTTTTTTTTGGTAGAGGTCTTGCTATGTTGCCTAGGGTATTCTGAAACTCCTGGGCTCAAGCAATCCTATGGCCTTGGTCTCCCAAAGTGCTGGGATTACAGGCATGAACCACCACACCCAGTTGCCAAATATGCTTCTGATATCATCTAGTGTTTTAAAAAAGAATGCAATAAATACAATCTTGTACTCTGAAGAGATAAATAACATTAGTGAAATCCAAGTAACGTTAATGATAATGCTCCAGCATTGATTTCTTGTTTCCTACAAACATATCACAGTTTTGTAAAATTTTAACAGTAGGGAAAATTGAGTGAGGGGTAATGAGAACTTTTTATACTATATTTTGCAACTGAAAAATATTTAAGTCTAAATTATGTCAAAATAAGAAGTTTATTAGAGAAATAGGGAGAGAATAAAAAAGAAGAAATGAGAATACTTCTTCCAAAATTCAAGCAGAAATCTCTAAGTTGGCTCTGACTGGACCCGAATGCTTGGCTTGTGTCATACTCACATCCTGAGGGAGGGAAATGGCCTAATGCAAATGAGATTTTAATAGTTCTCTTCAAATGGACATTTATTAAAACCAGAAATGGAAGTTTCTCATTTATAATGATCTAATAGAATGTGGTTATCTGAAACAATACATACATACATACACACACACACACACACCTTTCTATATTCATAACTATTCATTTTGACCAGAAATATCTACTTAAACCAGGTACTTAATTAAATTTCATCCATGAGAGGAAGTAAAATACAGACCTACCAAAGGGTATAGTCTAGAAATGTTCATGATATGTAAATATAGATGGTTAAAAGTGAAAACAATGTATATGTCCAATAACAGTAGAATGGTTTAATGAAACTTATAAAGTCATTAAAAAATAAATCTTAGGGCAACCCCCTCAGGTCCCCTCCCACTGTAGGAGCTTTTCTGTCCTCTCAATAAATCCTACTGTCTAAAAAAAAAAAAAATTCTTAAATGAAGGCTTATATACATGGAAATATGCTGAATTATGATGATGGTCTTGATAATGATGCTAATGATGGTGGATTGGGTAATGATAATAGCTAACTACCGTTACCATGTGTAATATAGCCATAGCCAAGCACTGTTCTAAGAGCTTTATATATATTACTATAATTCATTTAATGTTCAAAACTGAATAAACATCAGGATTCAAACTACATAACCACAACTAAGTTTAAAACTAAGAATAGAAAATCATGGCGGAAAAAAGGGTGCCTATAGAGGACATTTATGCTCTGTGCTTTCAGCATCTCTCCTTCCTACATTCTCCATTGTGTGACAGAACTGTTTTTTGCACTTCTGTGATGAGGATGTAGCTTTGGTAGGGGCTATTTTTTTTCCTTTTTTTTTTTGAGTTGGAGTCTCACTCTGTTGCCCAGACTAGAGTGCAGTGGCACACTCACAGTCACTGCAGCCTCAAACTGCTGGGCTCCGGCTTCCGCCTCAGCCTTCCAAGTAGTTGGAACTACAGGTGCACGCTACCACACCTGGCTAATTTTTTATTTATTGTAAAAACGAGGTCTCGCCAAGTTGCCCGGGTGAGTATCAAACCCACAGGCTCAGGCAATCCACTCACCTCGGCCTCCCAAAGTGCTGGGATTACAGGCTGAGTCATCTAGCCTGGCCTGGTAGGGGCTATTAATCACAGTAATTTAAGACCTTGGGCCTTGAGGAATGTAGGAAGCAGAAGAGAGACCATAACCCAAAAGGAGCCAATCAGAAATTTCCTTTACAGGTTTCCTAACACAAACTGAAAAAAAGAGAATTTTGTTTTCCTCAGATGGTAAATAGGGAAAACTATCAGTGGCTCTGTTTTCCAGTTTTGGAGAGAAGGATGACCAGAAACTCATGCAAAGTGAGTCTCTGAATCCTGGCAGATTCTGAGACTACCTCTACCCTTGCCTTTCCTTTGGTTTGTTTTTGAGTGCCATTTCAGTCCACTTTCCTGACTAAACTTCCTTGCAGTCAAAAGAGTCCTGATAACAACACTACCAATATGTTTTTGGAGTTTTTTTGAGTTGGAGTCTCACTCTGTTGCCCAGGCTGGAGTGCAGTGGCATTTTCACAGCCACAGTAGCCTTGATCTGCTAGGCTCAGGCGATCCTTCTGGAACTACAGGCAAGCACCACCATGCCTGGCTAATTTTTTGATTTATAGTAGAGATGAAGTCTCGCCAAGTTGCCCAGGCAGGACTTGAACCCGTGGGAGGAGGCAATCCTCTCACCTTGGCCTCCCAAAGTACTGAGATTATAGGCATGAACCATTGGCCCAGCCTGTGATATATTTATATTTTATGTTATTTGGTGATTTTTTTCCTTTTGTTATTTGTTATTCTTCTGTTATTTTGTACTGTGAGAAAAAGTTAACTGAACCTGCCAAACAGAATTACACTAGAGTTATCAATTTTGTAATACAAACTAAAAACATTAAAACAGTTTTCCATTTGATAAAAGGTAATCTCAAATTTCACAGGCAATTTCTGCTTTACACAAGCAAGATAGCTTAAATACTTAAAACTTTAAAAGATTTGTAACCAAAACATTACTTCCAACATGTTTTTCTTAATTTAATCACAAATTTAGAAAGATTATAATTTAACATTTTCATCTGTGTGACTTGTAAATTCTGAAGAATTTCATATCAAAGGCAAATGTTACAACTCAGATATTTTTTCTTTAATTAAGGAAGTATTACATTGAGCCGCAGTCTTCAGATGTAATCTTAAAATACTCCTTTTAGATAAAACAACGAATTGCTCTAGTCAATCTGACAATCTCCTCATTTTTAGATCTGCTCTAGAGATTGTGTTTTAGAAACTTCAAATGAAGGCACTATTGTAGGAGCTTTTCCCCATATCAAAATTTCTTTATACAGACCTAGCAAAGAAATAAAATAGAAAACTTTAAATAATATACAAACCATTCTTCATTCTGCACTGGATGTAGTATGCTTAGGCCCATAAACATTAAAGTAAATTCATACAAAAGGAATTGGTTTTACCTCATCTGAAAGATTGTCGACTCTATACAAATTGGGATGCGTTGTGAGCATTAGGTAAACCAAGGGCTGATTTTTCACTTGACACATAGCAAAAATGCGTTCATCTAGACGTGCATTTGTCCCAGTCTGGAATGATTTCTGTAACAAAAAACAATCCCCACACCCCCCAACAAAATTATTTAAAAAATACACAAGGGCACCTGCATAATGAACATTTGTACACCTAACCCTGAACTGTAATCCACATCTTTAAAGTAAAAAACATACAAAACTTTGTAAACATCAGTTGTTAAATATTTTCAGACAGAATTTGCAAATTTACTGTTAATTATTCTTTTAAGAGTATCTTTTAAAAAGTCATACACACCTCTTAAATTATGTGTATAGCCCCAGCTAAAAGTCTTGACAAATTAACTGACCATGGGAAAGTAATTTGATATCCCTGTTATCTCCTTTCTAATGTAAAATAGATCTAAACATTCTAGCTACCATACAGTGACAGTGATATAAAAATCTAAACAATATCACAGGAAAAATAAAGTAATATTGTAGATGACAAAATAAAGGTATATCTGAAGATAAAGGGATAATAACCACTAAGTGTTCTATAAATACTGGGTGACGATTAATGATGGCTGTCATTATTTCTCCCACATTTAGAGCAATTAAACAATAAATAAAGTTTACAAATCAAAAAGGAAAAATAACAATACAAATTAGGACAGCTGCTTAGTAGAATAGAGTTAATAAGTCACTGAGATTTAGCTATAGAGAATTAAATCATGAGATAAGGTTTTAAAGAAGAAAAAGGGGCAGAGAGAAAAAAGCAGTGAAATTATGCATTAAAACCCGTGCACTGACGATAAATAAAACAAGATTATAAAAGGCTCTTGAGATTTTTGAAACTGGTATGTGGATAGTCATTAGGAATGAGGAAAGTTCCATGGAAACTGGAAGAAGGAACGTTCCATCTAGTCATTTAATTACTATTTACAGGCCAGGCTCGGTGGCTCGGCGGCTCGGCCTGTAATCCCAGCACTTTGGGAGGCCAAAGCGAGTGGATTGCCTGAGCCCATGTGTTCGAGATCCACTTGACGAGACCTCGTCTCTACATTAATTCAAAAATTAGCAGGACATGGTAGCACATGCCTGAAGTTCTAGCTACTTGGAAGGATGAGGTGGAAGGATCGCTGGAGTCCAGCAGGTTGAGGCTGTGGTGGTGGGGAGCGTGCCACAGCACTCCAGTTGGGACGACAGAGTAAGACTCCAACTCGAAAAAAAAAAAAGGAAATATTTACTGCCGGATGCAGTGGATCAAGCATGCAATCCCAGCATTTTGGGAGGTTGAGGCGAGAGGACTGCCTGAGCCCTTAGGTTCAAGACCAGCCTGGGCAATTTGGTGAGACCTCATCTCTACAATAAGAAAAATCAAGAAAAATCAGCCAGGTGTGGTGATGCACGCCTGTAGTTCCAGCTACTTGAAAGGCTGAGGTAGAAGGATCACCTGAGCCCAGCAGGTCAAGACTGCGATAGCCATGAGTGGGCTACTGCACTCCAGCCTGAACGATAGAGTGAGACTCCAACTCAAAAAAAAAAAAGAAAGAGAAATATTAACTGAGTATGAGTGTCTATTATATACAAGAAATTCTATTCTTCCAGTGTTGGAAGTAGTAAATTAAAAAAGATAAAAATCTCTGTCTTCAGCTGGGCTCGGTGGCTCAGCCTGTAATCCCGCGCCTTTGGGAGGCTGAGATGAGTGGATTGCCTGAGACCGCGGGTTCAAGAACCGCCTGGGCAACTTGGCGAGACCTCATCTCTGCAATAAGTCAAAAATTAGCCAGGGGTGGTAGACCACGCCTGTAGATCCAGCTACTTGGAAGGCTGAGGCGGAAGGATTGCCGGAGCCCAGCAGGTCGAGGCTGCGGTGGCCGGGAGCGGCCACTGCACTCTGGGTGACAGAGTGAGACTCCAACTCAAAAATAAAAATAAATAAAAATAAAGCCGGGCTCAGTGTCTCAGCCTGTAATCCCGCGCCTTTGGGAGGATGAGGTGAGTGAATTGCCTGAACCCGCGGGTTCGTGACCCGCCTGGGCAGCGAAACCTCATCTCTACAATAAATCAAAAAATCAGCTGGGCGTGGTAGCCCATGCCTATAATTCCGGCTACTTGGAAGGCTGAGGCGGAAGGATCGCCGGAGCCCAGCAGGTTGAGGCTGCGGTGGCCAGGAGCAGCCACTGCACTCCAGTCTGGGCAACAGAGTGAGACTCCAACTCAAAAAAATAAAAATAAAAATAAAAAATCTCTGTCTTCATGCTTACATCCTATTAAGGGAGGAGTAATAATTAAGTAAAACATGGTATGTCAGTGATAAGTGAAAAATACATGAGGAGGAACAAGCAATAAAGGGTGTAGATAGGATGGGTAAGAGTGTTGCATTTGAGATGGGGGAGATCAGGGAAGCCAGGTCTTAGAGAAAACAGCATTTGAAGAAAGACCTGAAGGAGAGAGATTTTTAAATGTTAAAATTTAAATATTTATGTAATTTCTGTATACTAATATCTAAAAATCAAAATACATAATTTGAGTTAAGGAAATGAAAACTACAGGTTGGGTGCAGGGCCTCACGCCTGTACAGCCAACACTTTAGGAAGCTAAGGCAGAAGGATTGCTTGAGCCCAGGAGTTTGACACCAGCCTGAGCAACATAGGCAGATTTCATCCCAACAAAAAACAAAACACAAAAATTAGCTGAACATGCGCTATAGTCCTAGATACGCAGGACGCTGAAGTGAAGGATCGCCTGAGCCCCGAAGGTCAAGGCTGCGGTAAGCCGTGATTGTGCCACTACACTCCAGCCTGAGGGACAGAGTAAGACTCTGACTCAAAGGGAAAAAAAGACCCGGGCACACTAGCTCACACCTGTAATCCCAGCACTTTGGGAGACTGAGGTCAAAGGACTGCCTGAGCCGATGGGTTCAAGACTAGCCTGGGCAACAGAGCGGATCTCGTCTCTACAATAAACCAAAAAATTAGCTGGACATGGTGGCACATGTCTGTAGTTCCAGCTACTTGAAAGTTAAAGCAGAAGGATAGCCTGAGCCCAGCAGGTCAAGACTGTGGTGACTGTGAACATGCCACTGCACTTCAGACTGGAGTGAGACTCCAACTCAGACAAACAAAAACAAAGCTTTCAAATAAAAATTTATAAGAGAAAGACATCCTAGGCCGATAAACTTGGACACTCATATATGGACACCTGATAAATAAGCCTAATCCTTTAGCCCAGAGTTCTCCCTTTTTGGGAGGAAGGAATAGGAGCAAAAAGTAGGCAGGGAGATATATAAATAGTTAAGTATTAAATAAAAACCCTATAAACAAAGGTATGCACAAAGAGCTTTGGGACCACAGAAGGAAACTGCCAGAAAGATAACATTTGACCTCAAAGACAAAGATATGATAATGCAATCTAGGCATGGAAATAGGTACACAGGTATAAGAAAGAATAACTAGAGAAGATTAAGAAGTGTAATGTTAGGCCAGGCACGGTGGTTCAAGCCTGTAACCTAGCACTTTGGGAGTCCAAGGTAAGAGGATTGCCTAAGCTCAGGGATTTGAGACAGCCTGGGCAACTTGGTGAGACCTCATCTCTACAATAAACAGAAAAACAAGCCAGGCGTGGTAGCGCGTGCCTATAGTTCCAGTTACCTGGAAGGCTAAGGCGGAAGGATCGTCTGAGTCCAGCAAGTTGAGGCTGCAGTAGCCATGAGTGTGCTACTGCACTCCAGCCTGGATGACAGAGTGAGACTCCAACTCAAAAAAAAAAGACGTATAATGTTGACCAGGCATGTTGGCTCACGCCTGTAATCCCAGCACTTTGGAAGACAGAGGCGAGAGGATTGCCTGAGTCCACGGGTTCAAGACTAGCCTGGACAACATGGTGAGACCTTGTCTCTACAATCAATCAAAAAATTAGCTGGGCGCGGTGGTGCACACCACCTGTAGTTTCAGCTACTTGGAAGGCTGAAGTGGAGGGATTTTTTGAGTCCAGCAGGTGAAGGTTGTGGTGGCCATGACTATGCCACTGCACTCCAGCCTGGGTGACAGAGTGAGACGCTGACTCAGTCACTCAGTCAATCAATCAATCAATCAATCAATCAATCAATCAATGTGCTGGGCATGGTAGCGCACACCTGCAGTTCCAGCTACTTGGAAGGCCAAGGTAGAAGGATCACCTGAACACAACAGGTCAAGCCTGCTGGCTGCTGTGGCTGTGAGCGTGCCACCGCACTCCAGCCTGGGCAACAGAGTGAGACTCTGACTCAAAAAAAAAAAAGAAAATTATTTTATTGGTGACATCATAATTCTATATATTTCTGTGGTACAAAGGGATGCTATGATATACAGTGTGGAATGACTGGATCAAGCTAGTTAACATACCCATTGCCTCAAATACTTATTATTTATTGATTCCTCTCCGCATTTCTGCCCCACCATAGACTCCAGTAACTACTATTCTGCTACTTCTGTGTGTTTGATTCTTTTAGCTTCTACATGTAAGTGAGAACATGCATTGCATGTGCTACTTCTGGCACCAGCAATAAAATATATAATTCTTGTTTTGGAAAACTAATCATCATTTGATTTTTTTTTTTTTAAAGAGAAGGTCTCATTCTGTGGCCCAGGCTGGACTGTAGTAGCACCATCATAGCTCACTGTACCTTCAAACCCCTGGGCTCAAGCAATCTGCCCACCTTGGCCTCGAAGTAGCTGGGACTACAGATTTGTGTCACCATGCTTGGCTAATTTTTAAGTTTTTTTGTAGAGAAGGAGTCTTTCTTTCTTTTTTTTTTTTTTTTTGAGTTGGAGTCTCACTCTGTCGCCCAGACTGGAGTGCAGTGGCCGCTCCCGGCCACCGCAGCCTCGACCTGCTGGGCTCCTGCGATCCTTCCGAGTAGCTAGAACTACAGGTGTGCGCTACCACACCTGGCTCATTTTGATTTATTGTAGAGATGCGGTCTCGCCAAGTTGCTCAGGTGGGTCTCGAACCTGCGGGCACAGGCAATCCACTCATGTCAGCCTCCCAAAGGCGCGGGATTACAGGCTGAGCCACCGAGCCCAGCTGAGAAGGAGTCTTTCTATGTTGCCCAGGCTAGTCTTACACTCCTGGCCTCAAGTAATTCAACCTCAGCCTTCCAAAATGCTAGGATTATATACATGCATCACTATGCCTAGCAATTTTTTATAACATCACTGAATACTTAGTGGGTATCTTATGAAAAAGGTCCTTGCTTTAAATCAGCTATTTGTAACTTTCTTTGGCTATGAATCCCCTCAAGGTTCAAAGAAGAGGTCAGTTCCCCATCCTTGGAAAATTTAACCATCATAAAGTTACACATGCAATGTCTAGGGATTCACAGAATAAAAATTTTTGATGTTTTCATTGTGTTACTTTCTGTTTTTGTTTTTCTTACCTGTTTAAGAAGAGCCAAAACAAAAAGTGGAAAAAGTCGCAAAGAAAAAGGAACCATGAGTCCAGGCTGCTGGTTACTTAGGACTGAAGAGCGGTAAGCTGAAAAAGAGTCGATGACTGCATTCACCAGAGCATCTCGAGCATCACTCAGACTGGCAGTCATGGATCTGTCAACAGCTAATAATGGAGGTGAGGGTAGAGACAGAATAGAGAGAAGATAAAAGTTGAGGTACTCACTGTTGGAGATGATTTTTAAAAACTACACTAAGTATCTCTCCAATTTATTACATGTGTTTATTACATGAGTGAAAACATATACCAGTAAAAGCATGCTCGGGAGAATCAAGTCAACCTCTCTTGAAATGCTGCTCTGCTGTTTCCTAGCTGTATGACAAATTTGGCAAATAATTTAGCCTACCTGAGCCTCAGTTTCCTCATCTGTAAAGTGAAAAACTTATTAATTCTAAGATGCTATTTACTGTAATCCACTATTTTATTTTATATACCACTAGAAAAGAAAAAGCACTGCAATTCAACACACAAAGCTTTCCTACCAAATCATTTTTATTTTATTTACTTGTCATTAATTTCAGAGACAGGATCTCACTCTATAGCCCAGGCTGGAGTGCAGTGGTATGACCACAGCGCACTGTAGCCCTCAAACTCCTGGGCTCAAGTGATCCTCCTGTCTTGGCCTTCCAAAATGCTGGGATTACAGGCATGAGCCACTGCACCTGGCACCTAGAGTGGGTGGTGGGTATGTATGTATGTATGTATGTACGTATTTATTTATTTTGAGTTGGAGTCTCTCTATTGCCCAGGCTGGAGTGCAGTGGCATGCTCACAGCCACCACAGCCTCGACCTGCTGGGCTAAGGCGATCCTACCACCTCAGCATTCCGAGTAGCTGGAACTACAGGCACATGCCACCACGTCCAGCATATTTTTTGATTTATTGTAGAGACGAGGTCTCACCAAGTTGTCCAGGCTGGTCTCAAACTCCTGAGCTTAGGCAATTCTCTTGCCTCCACCTCCTAAAGTGTTGAGATTACAGGCTTGAGCCATAATGCCCGGCCTGGGTTTTTATTTAGAAAGAGCTCTTAAAGTTATTTAAACAGATTTTCATCATATGTCATGTTAGTCTGTTTACATGCATTTCTTTCTTTCTTTCTTTCTTTGAGTTGGAGTATTACTCTATAACCCAGGCTGGAGGGCAGTGGCATGCTTCTGGCCACCATAGCCTTGACCTGCTGGGCTCAGCCTTGACCTGCCCAGCCTTGACCAAGCCCAGCCTTGACCTGCTGGGCTCAGGCCATCCTTCCACCTTAGCCTTCCAAGTAGCTGTAGGCACGCGCCAGCATGCCTGGCTAATTTATTTATTTATTTATTTTTTTTTTTATTTTTTGAGTCGGAGTCTCACTCTGTTGCCCAGACTGGAGTGCAGTGGCCGCTTCCGGCCATCGCAGCCTCGACCTGCTGGGCTCCGGCGATCCTTCCTCCTCAGCCTTCCAAGTAGCTGGAATTACAGGCATGCGCTACCACGCCCGGCTGATTTTTTGATTTATTGTAGAGATGAGGTCTCGCTGCCCAGGCGGGTCTCGAACCCGCGGGCTCAGGCAATCCACTCACCTCAGCCTCCCAAAGGCGCGGGATTACAGGCTGAGCCACCGAGCCCGGCTTAATTTTTTTATTTATTGTAGAAATGAGGCCTTGCCAAGTTGCCCAGGCTGGTCTTGAACCTGTGGGCTAAGGCAATCCTCTCACCTCGGCCTCTCAAAGTGCTGGTATTATAGGCGTGAGCTACCACACCCGGCTATATGCATTTCTACATAAAATTATTTTCAATACCAAAAAAGCATCACTCTTCTGAACACTTCTCAAACTTCAACTAAATTCAATACATGTGATAGCAAAAATACATTCAAGAAAAAGATGTTATTAACTGTTATAAAATGTACACACAGGAAAGAAAGAAAGAAGAGTATTATTATCTGGTTAAGAGTAACTCTAAGACTTTATCAATTGAAGACATATCTTGATTTTTTTTTTTTTTTAGTAGGTGTCTCACTCTGTTGCCCAGGCTGGAGTGCAGTGGCATGCTCACGACCACTGCAGCCTCAACCTGCTAGGCTCAGGCAATCCTTCTGCCTCAGCCTTCCAAGTAGCAGAAACTATAGGCACATGCCACCACACTTGGCTTATTTTTTTATTTACTGTAGAGATGAGGTCTTGCCAAGTTGCCCAGGTCAGTCTCAAACTCCTGGGCTCAGGCACTCCTCTCACATCCTCTTCCCAAAGTGCTGGGATTACAGGAACCACCGTGCCTGGCTATATCTTGATTTTAAAGGTGATAACATGTGAAAAAAATGTACATATTGGGCTCAACCAAACATGGTAGCAGAACCAATATTTATAAAGTTGTGAAGATTTATATATAATACACAAAACTCATTTAATACTTATTGTTTTTGATAATTATAATGATCATAATAATGATTATACAGTTACCAAGAAATGTTACTTAAAAAATAGAGGAAGTGACTCTCAAATTTCTTAGGTCATGTTCTTCAACATTTAACAATATAAAAGAGTAAAATAGAGATGACTCCTTTACCAGGCTCACAATAAAAAAACATTCCCAATAGGAAATTTTTGAAAATGGGTAACTACTCCTGCTATAGACAGATTAAAGTTTTAAGCGGACCCACTGGAAAAGTCTTCCCCGCCTGAAGGAGAAAGATAGCAAGGATCAAAATGATGTTATTAAGCTCTTAGTACTAAAAAAGAGGATAAAAAAATTCAAGAAGGCAACTATATCTGAGATGGAAGTAAACAAGTAAAGATACCAGTAAATTTTTGACTAGCTAACATAATTGCGCCAAAGCTGCAAACCTATGTGTGCCAGTAAACTGGTTTTCGTTTGCTTTGGTCTTGTTTTTGAGTCTGAGTCTTGCTCTGTCACCCAGGCCGGAGCGCAGTGGCACGCTATTGGTCACCACAGCCTTGACCTGCTGGGTTAAGGTGCTCCTTCCACCTAAGCCTTCCAAGTAGCTGGAATTATAGGGGTGTGCCACCACACCCAACTAACTTTTTGATTTATTGTAGAGGCAAGATCTCATCAAGCTGTCCAGGTTAGTTTTGAACCCCTGAACACTGGGAATTCTTCTGCCTCAGTCTCCCAAAATGCTGGAATTATAGGCATGAGCTACTGCACCTGGCAGTAAACTATTTTCAATCCCAAATTCCATGATGCCAAGTCTAATGATCTTTATGGTACACTGCTTCCCCTGTAATCTAAGTTACAAAGCTCAGGAAAAGACTTTTAGACAGTACTAACATTAAATTTTATATGATATGGTTAAGTCCAAAGTCGACAAATATTTAGAGTCAGAAAGTAGTTTAGTGCTTGCTTAAGGAAGGGAGGAGGGAATGAGCAGTAACTGCTAATGAGCAAGAGGTTCTTGGGGAGTGATAGAAATGTTGTAAAATTAAATTGTGGTGATAAATAAATTGTGGTATGGTACGTAATTTTATCTCAATAAAGCTGATTAAACAAACAAGATTATCTACAGCAGATCATTCAAACAGCTAATTAATTACAGGTACCCAGGGAATCTAAAACACTGATACAATAAAGCTAATTATTTAAAAGAAAAAACTGTGTGGACTTGTCTAGTGTTATTACTTGCAAAATATTCAAAATAGATAACAACTCTTACCCATATTGGCCAATAATCCTGAAATTGCTTGAACATCAGCTCCAAGAAAGACATCATTCAGAGTCGAAACTACCGGCAAACACAAAGTATGAACACGAATTCTTCTTTCACCTTTGGGGAAATCATACAAATGATAGTAAGGGATACCTATATATAAAAATCACTTCTTCTGGGTGCAGTAGCTCACACCTGTAATCCCAGCGCTTTGGAAGGTGGAGGTGAGAGGACTGCCTGAGACCAAGGGTTTGAGACCAGCATGGGGAACTTGGCAAGACCTTGTCTCTACAATAAATCCAAAAAAAATTTAGCTGGGCATAATGGTGCATGCATATGGTTCCAGCTACTTTGGAAGGCTGAGGTGAAAGGATCACCTGAGCCCAGCAGATCGAGGCTACAGTGGCCGTGAGCGTGTCACTGCACTCCAGCCTAGGCGAGTGAGACTCTGACTCAAAAAATATTTTAAAAATTACTTCTTTTCCATTTAGAGCCAAGTAGAGTTATACAGTAAGCAGAGACAGTATCAAAAGTTTTACTTCTTTTATTTTTATTTTTTGAGACAGGGTCTCACTCATACTATAACTGTAGTGGCACCATCACAATTCACCACAGCCTCAAACTTCTGGGCTCAAGGTCCTCCTGCCTCAGCCTCCAGAGTAGTTGGGACCACAGATGTGTGCCACTGTGCCTGGTAAAGAATTTTTTTTTTTATCTTTGTAGACATGGGGTCTCACTGTATTGCCCAGGTTGGTTTTGAACTTCCAGTCTTGGCCTTCCAAAGTGCTAGGACTACAGGCTTGAGTTAACCCTAGCAAAAATCTTTCTGAAAAGCAATATGATTATAACAAAATTTTTCAAAACTGTTAAACTCTATATCCTACATTTTCAGTTCTAGGAATCCGCTTTAGAGCTATGACAAAAAATTGTGTACGAGGAAAGAAATTTTAATCACAGTTTTCATTGAAACAGAACATCAGAAACAATCTAACTTTCTAACAGTAAGAAAATAAATAAATAATGGTACATAACTTTTAAAAGTCATGCTTTTAGAAAAAAATATGACAACAGGGAGATATTTATAAAATACTGTGAAATAAAAGCAGGTTATGACCAGGCACAGTGGCTCATGCCTATAATCCCAGCACTTTGGGAGGCTGATGCAGGACTGCTTGAAGCCAGGAATTTGAGACAAACTTGACCAACATCTCTACAAAAAAAATTTTTAAATTAGCTGGGCATGGTGGCGTGCCCCAGCTACTAGGGAGGCTGAGGAGGGTGAACCCCATGAGCCCAGGAGCTGCAGTGAGTTATGATTGTGCTACTGTACTCCAGTCCTAGCAACAGAGACTCAAGAAAAAAGAAAAGTCGGTTTTTACAATTATACAGCATAATCCAGTTACACAGCATATTACCAAGTAGACACTGATGCTGAGGTATGAGGATCACTTGAGCTCAGGAGTCTGGGCAACATGGCAAGACCCTGTGGATGGATGGAAGGAAGGACGGAAGGAAACTTGAACAACAAAACCAAAAGCTACATAAGCATCTAATGTGCTTCATGGAGGACAAGAAAAGTATAAAAGAATCCAATTTTTTTTTTTTTA
Source organism: Cephalopachus bancanus (assembly GCA_027257055.1). Taxonomy (NCBI): domain Eukaryota; kingdom Metazoa; phylum Chordata; class Mammalia; order Primates; family Tarsiidae; genus Cephalopachus; species Cephalopachus bancanus. The sequence goes on along the minus strand of JAPVLO010001115.1, from coordinate 275,015 downwards.
ATTGGATTCTCACTCTGTTGCCCAAGACTGGAGTGCAGCGGCATGTACCCGACCATCATAGCCTCGACCTGCTGGGCTCAGGTGATCCTTCCACCTCAGCATTCCAAGTAGCTGAACCACAGGCACACGCCACCATGCCTGGCTAAGTTTTTGATTTGTTGTGGAAATGAGGTCTCACCAAGTTACCCAGGCTGGTCTCGAACCTGTAGGTTCAGGCAATCCTCTCACTTCATCCTCCCAAGGCGGGGATAACAGGCTTGAGCCACTGCACCCAGCTGAATCCAATTTTTTAAAATGAGAAAAATATCTGAATACTAAAGAAGATATAAGAATGTAAAATAGGGTGGGTGTGGTGGCTCACGTCTATAATCTCAGCACTTTGGGAGGCCAAGGTGAGAGGACTGCCTGAACCCACAGGTTTGAGACCAGCCTTAGTGAGACCCCCATCTTTAAAATAAATCAAAAAATTAGCTAGGCATGGTGGTACATGCCTGTAGTTCCAGCTACTTAGAAGGCTGAGGCGGAAGGATCACCTGAGCCCAGTAGGTCAAGCCTGCATTGTCTGTGAGCGTGCCACTGTACTCCAGCCTGGGCAGCAGAGTGAGACTCTAACTAAAAAAAAAAAGAATATAAAATAAGTATATGAAAAGAGTTCAAGGGAAATGTTATCAGGGAAATGTGAAATAAAACCATAAATTACTTTTTTAAAAAATCACAAAAACAAATCAAAAAACCAAATTCTAAAACAGTAAAATCATAGTGAAGATGCAGAGCAACTGAAATTGTTATACAGCTAGTAGGACTGCAAAATGATACAGCCACCTTGAAAAACTGTTTGGCAGGTGATTATAAAGTCAAACATACACTTACCATATAACCCAACATTCCCTCTTTCCAAGGTGTTTATCCTTGAAATGAAAATTTAGCCTCACACAAAAACCTCTGTGCAAATATTTATAGGGCTATATTTGAAAATGTGAAAAACTGAAAACAACCCAAATGTTCCTCAACTTGGAAGTGAATAAACAAACTGGGTACAATAAAATACTACTCAGGAATAAAAAGAACAACTAAGAGATGTAACATACAGATTAATCTCAAATGTACTATGCTAAGTAAAAAAAGCCAGATTCAAATGGCTACATACCCTATGGCTCCCTTTCTATGACATTCCTGCAAAGGCAAAACTATCAGGTCAGAAAACAAATCAGTGGTTTCCAGGAACTGGGGACTGAAGAGGGGTTGACTATACAGATTTTGGGGATGATAGAACTGATTATTACATCTTAATTGTAGTGGCAGTTACATGACACATCTGTTAAAACTGTGTAACTTTACATTACAAATGGCACATTTTTGGCTGGGTATGATTGCTCATGGCTATAATCCCAGCACTTTGGGAGGCCAAGGCAGGATGATTGCTTGAGCCCAGGAGTTCAAGACCAGCCTAGGCACACAGCAAGACCTCATCTCTACAAAAAAATCAAAAAAATAACTGGGTGTGGTTACACACACCTACAGTCCCAGCTACTCAGACAGGTACTCAGGAGGCTGTGGTGAGTCATGATAGTGCCACTGTACTCTAGCTTGGGCAACACAGTGAAACCCTGACTCAAAAAAAGGGAAAATAAAATAAAATAAAGGAAAAAAAGGTACATTTTATCACATGTCAATTATAAATTTTTTAAATGTTAACAAGAAAAGCCAGTGAGCAGAACAAACAAGGATGAACGGTTGTTTTGTCAAATAAAAATGATGCCTAGAGATTAGAAATCCATCCATTACTTTTATGCCTAGGGTGTGCTGTATTGATTATAATCATCATACAAAACTGAGTTTTTCAAATACTAACAGTCTTTATTTATTTATTTATTTATTTATTGAGTTGGAGTCTCACTCTGTCGCTCAGACTGGGGTGCAGTGGCCGCTCCCAGCCACCGCAGCCTCGACCTGCTGGGCTCCGGCGATCCTTCCGCCTCAGCCTTCCAAGTAGCCGGAATTACAGGCATGCGCTACCACAACCAGCTGATTTTTTTGATTTATTGTAGAGATGAGGTCTCGCTGCCCAGGTGGGTCTCGAACCCGCGGGCTCAGGCAATCCACTCACCTCAGCCTCCCAAAAGGCGCGGGATTACAGGCTGAGCCACTGAGCCTGGCTACAGTCTTTATTAAAATGTCCTTATTACACAATCTTTATAGACTTTGGAGGGGCTGAAAAGATTAGGTGTACACAGCACAGAAACACTTCCAAAAACATTTACTGTTTAAGGAGGTAAAAAAGAGTTAGTGGTTGGAAGTGGCAAATATAATAACATAATTTACTACTAAAAATAATATTTAACCTTAGAATAAAACACAAATTATAAATTAGGAACAAATAAACCACACCCTTATAAAGTATTTTCTATCTTCCATTATGAGCTTCAAAACTTAACTCAAATGTCACCCCATGCGGCCTTTCCTGGCTACCCTACATTAAAAGAGCAACCCCCAGCTCTTCTAGCCCCTATGTCTGCTTTATTTTTCCTCTCAACTTTTATCAATATATAACATACTATTATTTTATTTATTTATCCTGTTTACTGTCTGCTTCCCCTACTAAAATTAAGCTATACAAGGAAAAGGATTTTTTAAATATAGGTTTATTAACTGCCTGTCTGAAACACAGTAGACTCTCAATAAATATCTGTTAAACAAATGAATAAATAAAATGGTTTAGGAAAATAAGTGTCAAATATCTTGGTTTTACCAAGAACAGCAATAAGGCTCTCATGATTAGAAATGCTCTTTTGAGCTGGGCACGGTGGCTCATGCCTCTAATCCCAACACTTTGGGAGGCCAAGGCGAGAGAATTGTCTGAGTCCAGGGGTTCGAGACCAGCCTAGGCAACTTGGAGAGACCTCATCTCTACAATAAATGAAAAAAATTAGCTGGATGCGGTGGCATGCGCCTGTGATTCTATCTACTTGAAAGGCTGAGGCGGAATGATCGCCTGAGCCCAGCAGGTCGAGGCTGAGGTGGCCATGAGTGTGCCACTGCACTCCAGTCTGGGTGACAGTGAAACTTTTGACTTAAAAAAAAGTAATGCTCTTTTGGCTTAAAAAAAACAAGTAGGCAGGGTACAGTGGCTCACGCCTGTAATCCCAGCACTTTGGGAGGCGGAGGTAAGAGAATTGCCTGAGTCCAGGGGTTCGGAGAGCAGCCTGGGCAACTTGGCAATACTTCATCTCTACAATAAATTAAAAAATTAGCTGGGTGTGGTGGCCTGCGCCTGTGGTTCCACCTACTTGGAAGGCTGAGGTGGAAGAATTGCCTGAGCCCAGCAGGTCGAGGTTGCTGGCTGTGAGCATGCCACTGCACTCCAGTCTGGATGGACAGAGGAAGACTCCAATAAAAAAAAACCAAAAAACAAAAACAAGTAGTTATCTCCAAAGAAGGAGTTTGTTATAGGCCATAGAATATATAACCACATCAAAAACTTAGCTTTACTATAACACTGTGCTTATAGTTAACACTACTGTGCTACACACTTTAAAACTGTGTTAAGGAGGTAGAGCTCATCCTATATGTTTTTTATCACAATAAAAACAAACAGCTCTTTCCACCATCTTTCTGTGCCACTATGGTGTGCATGAATGTCCTGGCTGATGCTCTCAAGAGCATCAACAATGCTGAAAAGAGAGGTAAACACCAGGTTCTTAACAGGTTGTGCTCCAAAGTCATCGTCCAGTTTCTAATTGTAATGATGAAACATAGTTACATTGGCAAATCTGAAATCATTGATGATCACAGAGGTGGAAAAATTTTTGTGAACCTCATAGGCAGGTTAAACAAGTGTGGCGTGATCAGCCCCAGATTTGATGTGCAACTCAAAGATTTAGAAAAGTGGCAGAATAATCTGCTTTCATCCCGCCAGTTTGGTTTCATCGTACTGACAACCTCAGCTGGAATCATGGACTACAAAGAAGCAAGAAGGAAACACATAGGAGGGAAAATCAGGGGATTCTTTTCTAGGGATGTAATGCATATGTACAAATAAAAAAACTCAGTGGAAACAAACAAACAAAAACTTACCTTTGCTGGATGTATACAACAGTGCTGACTGGAAAGAAACCAACTGAGTGTCAGTAAGACTCTCTTCTACTGACATCTGTACAGCATACCCAGCATCTGGGTTGACATTGGGCAAAGACAATAAGTCTGTTGACCGAACAAAGAAGTTCCCATGGAAAGTATGAATGGAAAGACCTAGAAGAGGAATCAAAATGGTTTCTATGTGCCTAGATATTGATATAAATTATATCAGATTGACAGGAAGTTAAAAATTTTAGATAATACACAGTACTTAGTGATATTGAGGGATAAGAGGTGTCTTTCTAAATAAAGGTGAGTTCAAGACTAGCCTGGGTTAACATAGCGAGACCTCACCTCTATAAAAAATTCAAAAATTAGCTGAATGTGGTGGCATGTGCCTGTAGTCCCGGAAGGCTGAGGTGGGAGGATTGCTTAAATCTAGGAGGTCAAGGCTGTAGTAACACATTATTGTGCCACTGGACTCCAGCCTGGGCAACAGAGTGAGACCCTATCTCAATAAACAAACAAATAAATAAATAATTGTTGCCATACAAATTTAAAAAAAAAAACTTGTTCGAAGGATAACTTGGCAGTTTTTTTCAAAATTCTGCCAGAGATACTTATTTTGACCTAAGAAATCCCATATCTAAAAAAAAAAATTTTTTTTGGTTTTTTTTTTGAGTTGCAGTCTCACTCTGTCGCCCAGGCTGGAGTGCAGTGGCACAATCACAGACACCGTAGTCTTGACCTGCTAGGCTCAGGCAATCCTGCCTCAGCCTTCCAAGCAGCTGGAACTATAAGTGTGCCCCTACAATGCCCAGCTAACTTTTTGGTTTATTATAGAGACAAGGTCTTGCCAAGTTGCCCAGGCAGGTCTGGAAAACCTGGGCTCAGGAAATCGTCTCGCCTTGGCCTCCTAAAGTGCTGGGATTACAGGCTTGAGCCACCGTGCCCAGCCTAAGAATTTATCCTACAGGTACACTCATTCAAGTGCAAAACTTATCCATGTAAAAAAATGTTAGCAGACCTGTCTGACACAGCCAAAACTTCAGAAAGCCTTCAATGAGTATCAGTAGGAAAAGAATTAAATTGTGATTTATCCAATCTATTGAATACTAGGTAGAAGTTAAAAAGAATGAGAGATTTATATGACCTAAAATTAATGGATCTTTAAGACTTATTGAGCGAAAATATGTACAATGTTATTTATGGAAATATACCATATTATATATTTTTCATGGAGATGTACATAAGTCTGCAAATGTACAGAAAATGTACATACACATGCAAGCTGATACAGGAGGATTTGAGCTTCTCAATAATGTTTTATTTTTTCCCAGAAGAATAAATACATATCTTGTTTGTGAAATAAAAGTCGACTATAAAACAGTAATCAGAAAGAGAAAGAATACTGAGTGCACTGGTGCAGGCACTGTAGTCCTAGTTACTTGGAATGCTGAGGAAGGAGAATCACTTGAGCCCATGAGTTTGAGCAACATAGTAAGACTTCATCTCTAAAAAAATTTAAAAATTAGCTGATCATAGTGGTGTGCACCTGAAGCCCCAGCTACTTAAGAGACTGAGGCAGAAAGATCAACTAAGCTCAGGTGGTTGAGGCTATGGTGAGACATGATTGTGCCACTACACGTCAGCTTGAGTGACAGAGTGAGACTCCAAATCAAAAAATAAAATTTAAGATAATTATTTAACTAATTAATTAAATAAGCATCCTAGAAGGAGGGCAAAGGACAGCTTGTTGGCATATCACCAGGCTCTATGCAAAGCAAAGTACGTATAAAATAGCCTCTGCTTTGCTAAGTAGAAAAAGTCTTAAAAGTACTTAACAATGTGCATTTTCCCTGATTTATAACCAATATCTGCAGAAGTAAACATTTGTGAGAGCTGTCGATCTTAATGAATGATCCAACAAATGTGCTCTTTAAAAACATAACCACTAAACTATTCAAATAAACAAATTCAGCAAGGTTGCATTATTATATAATAGATATTAACTTCATAAGGCACATGGTTTGACCAATAGATTTTGATATGTAGTGAACATGTTAGTGCATCTTTATTTTTTCTTTTGCTATAAATTTCATATAATCTTTCCACTAAAAAATGATTGCATTACACCACCTTAAAGAGGAATAATATTTTAAAATCTTTTTTTTTTTCTTTGAGACATGGTCTCGCTCTGTCACTGGGCTGGAGTGCAGTGGCACTATCAGTCCAGCCTTGAACTCCTGGGCTCAAGCAATCCTTGCAAGTCAGCTTCCCAATTAGCCACCATACCCAGCTGATTTTTTCAAGTTTTTGTACAAATGGAGTCTCACTATGTTGCCCCAGCTGGTCTTGAACTCTTGGCCTCAAGTAGTCCTCCTGCCTCGTCCTCTCAAAGTGCTGAGATTACAGGTGTGGGCTACCACACCAAGCCTTTAATGTCTTAATAAAAAATTTGGATATGGTTAATAATGTGGAGAAAGAAAAAAATCAAGTATTAGAGCACAAATTAAAAGATTTCCACCTTCTGGAGATGGATGGTAACACAATAATGAGAACATATTTAATGCCACTGAACTGTACAGTTAAAAATAGATAATACCAGCAGGCCATGACAGCTCACTAATCTTAGCACTGTGGGAGGCAGAGGCGAGATGATTGCCTGAATTCAGGAGATCGAGACCAGCCTGAGCAACATGATGAGACCTTGTCTCTATAATAATTCAAAAAATTAGCTGGGCATGGTGGTGCATGCCTGTGATTCCAGCAACTTGGAAGACTGAGGCAAAAGAATCACCTAAGCCCAGCAGGTCGAGGCTGCAGTGGCCGTGAGCATGCCACTGCACTCCAGCCTGGGCAACAAAGTGAGACTCTGACTCAAAATCAATTAATTAATTAATTAAAAATTGATACAATGGTAAATTTTATGTTATATGCATTTTACCATAATTTTTAAAAAATAAAAATAATTGTACAAAAAAACCCTTCTACTACTATTGTTCAGTAAGAGGAATAAAAACCCATCAGTGATATGTTTTATTTCTTTGGAGACATAGTCTTTTTTTTAAAAAAGTTGAAATAATTCACATACCATAAAATTCACCATTTTTAAATGGACAGTTCTCAAAGTAGCCTCTATTACTTTTTTTTTTTTGAATTGGAGTCTCACTCTGTCACCCAGGATGCAGTGCGGTGGCATGCTGCTCACGGCCAACACAGCCTCGACCTGCTGGGCTCAGGCAGTCCTTCCACCTCAGTCTTCCAAGTAGCTGGAACCACTGGCATGCACCACCATGCCTACCTAGTTTTTTGTTTTTTTAATTGTAGAGACAAGGTCTCACCATGTTGCTCAGGCTGGTCTGGAACCCCTGAGCTCACGCAATCCTCTTGCCTTTGCCTCCCAAAGTGCTGGGATTACAGGCTTGAGCCACCACGTCCAGCTAATCTCTATATATTTTTATATTCTACAGATTCAGCAAAGTATCTTAGAAGGGCAAATCTTAGGTAGACTAGGTAAAAGTATGTCTATTTGTTAATATAAAAAATATTAGTCACTTCTATGTAAGAAAAAAAAGTATTGGGCGGGCTCAGTGGCTCAGCCTGTAATCCCAGCACTTTGGGAGGCCGAGGTGAGTGGATTGCCTGAGCCCGCGGGTTTGAGATCTGCTTGGGCAACTTGGCGAGACCTCATCTCTACAATAAATCAAAAGTTAGCCGGGTGTGGTAGCGTGCGCCTATAGTTCCAGCTACTTGGAAGGCTGAGGCGGAAGGATTGCCGGAGCCCAGCAGGTCGAGGCTGCGGTGGCCAGGAGCGGCCACTGCAGTCCAGTCTGGGTGACAAAGTGAGACTCCAACTCAAAAAAGAAAAAAAAAGTGTTACTACCTTTGGTGCACCGAATCCTCATAACTGCCTCAAAGCCAATCTTCCGAGTGAGGTATCTCTGTAGTTCCTTCTGTAATTTCTGCACTTGGACTGGGTTGTGCTGATGATGGTAAGAGGGATAGTAATAGACACTGCCAGCTGAATACCGAGAAATACAACCTGGAAGAGAATACACACTCCTTTAAAATTGTACGGCTAACTGCTTCTAGTACCCCAAAGTAACTGCAGACATTTGTATCAATCATTGTTTTTAAAAATTTGAGCACTGTGAGGTACAAGTGAGGATTTAGTACGTAAGAAAGCTGTATGCAGGTGAAGTTTGGGCTTCTAAACTTCTAAACCCACTCTCCCCCTGATAGTGGATCAGGTACCCAGTGTTGGCACATGCCCCTCTCCCTGTATCAATGTTTCTTTAACTTGCCAAGGTAAACCACTAACAGAAAGAAGACTTCATTCCTTTAAATAGTAGTATAAAAATTTCTCTATTACTACATGTTTAGAGTTGAAGACTGTAAGGTTTACAATGAAGTGACTCATTAACTTCCCAAGAAAATAAAATATCTGTCCTCTATTTAGAATCCTATCATATAAACATCATTTCACTTAAGAAAAAAACACATTGGAAAAAACTTACCCAGAGAAGCTAGATCAGAATACTGTCCACTGAGAAGGAATAAGTCAACAGCTACCTGCTGACCTGAACAATCCAAGGCTAATTTCTTATAGAAGTCAATGGATGGTGTCAGGTGTATTTCCTATTAATAACAAATTGCAAAGAAAAATGTTAAAAATCATTAAATTGTCATAAAATTTAAATATAAATCTCCATATACCAAGATGTTAACAACAATAATCTGTTACTCTAGAAAAACCTTTTGCTTTGTGATATTATTTGATTTTTCATTAAGAAGCACACACAGGTCAGACACAGTGGCTCATGCCTATAATCCCAGTTCTTTGGGAGGCTGAGGTGAGAAGACTGTTTGAGCCCACGGATTCGAGACCAGCTTGGCAAGTCCTCGTCTCTACAATAAATCAAAAAATTAGCTGGGCATGGTGGTGCATGCCTGTAGTTCCAGCTACTTGGGTGGCTGAGGCAGAAGGATCACGTGAACCTAGCAGGTTGAGGCTGTGGTGGCCATGAACATGCAACTGCACTCCAGCCTAGGTGACAGAGTAAGACTCTGACTCAAAAAAAAAAAAAAAAGCATATAGAGTTTAAAATTTTTCTGTAAGTTCTTTTGGTTTTACTTTTAAAAAAAGATATCATACTAATTTTATAATTATTATTGTAGTTAAAATCTATTAAATGCTCAGTATGTAGGGAACAGTTCTAAACAATTTATTTATAACATCTATTTAGTCCTTCAACTATCCTAAGAAGTAGGTACTACCATTATTTTCATTTTCTATACAAGAAAACAAAGGGGCAAAGAAATTAAGTAATTATCTAAGTATTTAAGTAATTATTCAAGTTCATACATATAATAAGCAGTGGAACATAGACTCCAGGAACGATATCACAACCATATCATTGGGAATCAGAGGTTTTAAACTCTAAGTTTATATAAGCAAGATGCTCAAAAACAATCCATAGCCATCAATATACCAAATTAGACTACTTTTAACTGCATCCAGGCTCTCTTTATCCCTAGTAAGTATATTCTTTTTGTATCTCAGACTTTCTCATCAAAGGCAGGCTGGACTGCTAGTAGCCTGCTAAAGGCATTAAAAATTAAAGGTCTACTTGTATACCTAATCCCGAATTGTACCCCATCTTTAAAATAAAATATAATTGGCTCAGCTTGTAATCCAGCACTCTGGGAGGCCGAGGCGAGTGGACTGCTTGAGCCTGCAGGTTCAAGAACAGCCCGGGGAACTTGGTGAGATCTTGTCTCTACAATTAAAAAAAAAAAATAGCCGGGCATGGTAGCTCGTGCATGTAGTTCGCTACCTGGAAGGTTGAGGCAGAAAGATCACCAGAGTCCAGCAGTGAGTGAGCATGCCACTGCACTCCAGCCTGGGTGACAGAGTGAGACTACAACTTACTTACATACATACATACTTACATATCAAAGGAATCACGAACAAGTAGAGGAAAATGTAATAAAATAGGAATGTCAACATAAAAGTGAAATCCTTTACCAATTTTCTTTTTTTTTTGAGTTGGAGTCTCACTCTGTCGCCCAGACTGGAGTGCAGTGGCCGCTCCCGACCACCACAGCCTTGACCTGCTGGGCTCTGGTAATCCTGCCACCTCAGCCTTCCGAGTAGCCGGAATTACAGGCATGCGCTACCATGCCTGGCTGATTTTTTGATTTATTGTAGAGATGAGGTCTCGCCAAGTTGCCCAGGCGGGTTTCGAACCCGCGGGCTCAGGCAATCTACTCACCTCAGCCTCCCAAAGGCGCAGGATTACAGGCTGAGCCACCAAGACCAGCTCCAATTTTCTTATATTCCCTCCTCCCAACAATTAAAAAATAAATAAAAAATAAGCTCTGTCGTCAAGAGGACAGAACCAGCATAAATTGTACCATATATTTAATGACTCTCTAACCTTAGCAGATGACCTATGGTTGGGTTCTTCTCGTGGTTTCAGGGCTCCCACTCCAAGAGTTGGGAGTTGTGTTTGAAAGACAGACATTCGACCACCAGTTGGAGACATCAGCTTAAAGGCAGCCTGAAGTGCAGGACCCAGGGCACTCTGGGTCTCCAGAGTCTTGGTAAACATTTGCGGCAAAGTTTTCAGTAAATCTTGAACAAGCTTATAAAATAAAACAAGAAAACTCAAAAGTATTACAATTTAAAAAATTTTTTTTCACATTAAGTCAGTATCTAATACAATGGACAAGACATTGAGTCATGATGATGGTCAGAGAATCTACAGACACTACAGTAAACAATGAAGTTGGTCAAATGACAAAAAAGCCATTTTAAGTCAGCTTTATAAATTGGCAAGCAAGAAAATTCAAAGTTGGGGCCTTACAGCTCTTGCACATGCAGTAGTCCAGCAAGACTATAAGTCCAAAATGTATCCAAAAGAACCATCATAGTTTAGAGATTTGATATATTTTAATGCCATGAAATATGGCCTTTCCATCACCTCTACATACTTTATTCTTCTAAGTTCCAAAGTGAGTTTAACTCTCCCCTGTTGCAAAATCTAAGAGATCCAGTAACTTTGCCAGCTAGTAATATCACTACAAAAGAAAAACAAAATAAAAACAACTACCTATTCAGAAGATTAGGTTGTACAAATAGAGTTAATGGGGAAAAGAATACTTCGCACTATGGCACAGTCAGCATTGCCAACAGCAGAGACCATAGACTTGCTACTTAAATATTACCCCTATGGCATATATGTATGTACAGGGTAGACAACAACCCCCCTTCAGACACATTCTGTTCACCTCTCACTGTATTATGTCATGGCAATTTCCAGGCAGGTAATAAGAGTTTCTTCTGAACTGACCCCAATGACACTCTGTGAATCAGAAAAGCAAAGGGCACTGAAAGCAGCCTAGCTAATGTGCTTCTATGTAGTGACCAGAAGCTTTATCTCAGCAACCCTCCCAACTTCCCAAATGGCTGGCAAGACAGGTTTCCTTCAGGTGTTCCTCCTTTATGGAATAGACTTATCTTCTACCCTACTACAGATAACTTGCTCCATTAGATTTTAAAATGATCAGCTCAAGGTCAAACTCAAGAGCTGTTCATCTCATGAATGTTAAGAGCAAATATAAAATGCTATGCTTCTTAGAAATGTCACAGAAATAAGCAAAATTTTACTTAAAGTTCACTTCAAAAATGTATTCCTTCAATATTGCAATTAAACATGTCAGGTAGGAAAATGTGCCTTACCTCTTTACTTTCATTTAAATTTACTAGTAAGTTCTCTGGCATAGGTATAAAAACATCTGAAAAAATAAATATATATTTATTTTAAACAAAATGTAATTGTTAAAGATGTTCCAAATATATAATACTGATACAATTAACCACACCCTTACTTTTTAGAAACACCACCTCCTCCACTATTATAGTACTGGTTACATACGTCCAAAGTGCCATCAAAGGAACATTGATTTAGGTATTTCTTGCAACTTTTCTGCTTCTCATCTGCTACCTTGCAAAAGCCACTCGATTAGAAAATATTAATCTGTAAGCACTCAGTTAAAGTTTGTGCAAGCATTCTGCTTTGTGAGCTAGAGACAATGATGTAGAATCCTGCAAAAACTTTTTTTTTTAATGGCTGGCCCTGAAAGCCAGCCAAAGACACACTCTAAACACTTTTTAAAAAATGTAGGCCAGGCAAGAGGGCTAATGCCTATAATCCCAGTACTTTGGGAGGCTGAGACAGGAGGATTGCTTGAGGCTATGAGTTTGAGTCTAGCCTGGGCAATATAGCAAGCTCCATCTTGACAAAATAAATAATTAATTAAAAGTTAGTCAGGCTTGGTGGCATACACCTGTAGTCCACAGTTACTCAGGAGGCCAAGGCAAGAGTAGTTCCAGTTAGTCAGGAAGCTGGGGCAGAAGGATGGAGGTTGAGGCTGCAGTGAGCCAAGATCACAACTCTGTACTCCAACCTGGACAACAGAATAAGACTCTTTCTCAGCTTGGCTCGGTGGCTCAGACTGTAATCCCGCGCCTTTGGGAGGCTGAGGTGAGTGGACTGCCTGAGCCCGTGGGTTGGAGACCCGCCTGGGCAACTTGGCGAGACCTCATCTCTACAATAAATCAAAAATCAGCCGGGCATGGTAGCGCGTGCCTATAATTCCGGCTACTCAGAAGGCTGAAGCGGAAGGATCGCCGGAGCCCAGTGGGTCGAGGCTGCGGTGGCCAGGAGCTGACTAACATGATACACAAGAATGCTATGCTTTTATACTGAATCAGTAAAGCTACCCAAAAACTCTGTTATTCACAAAGCTGATGCTGTCTCATTTAAAAAAGGCCCACATCAGTGCCTTTACTAATAAGATTATAAAATCAGGTAAATGAGAGTTATGCTAACTGACCACGTCAGATGAACCTCTAAGGATTCATATCTATTTTTGCTTTCCTTATAAGGAAACTGGGAAGAGAACATGAGTGGGAGATTACAAGAAGAGTCATTTTCCACATTTTTAATTTATTTTTACTACCAAAAAAAGGCTCATTATAAAGTTTGTAAAAAATACCAGCAAATAATTTGAAACATTAAATATTTACTTCAGCTTTATATAACGATTCTACCAACTCTCCTTTAGGCTTCTTTTTTCTTCATAATTAGCAGCTTTATTGAGATGTAATTGACATATCATAAAGTTCACCCTTGTATAGAGTACAATTAAGTGATTTTTAATATATTCAGAGTGGTACAACCTTCACATCTAATTCCAGGTCCTTATCATCATCTCAAAAAGAATCCCTGTAACCATTAACAGTGGTTCCTCATTTCTCCTCCCTCAACTCCCCAAAGTCCTGACAACTACCAACCCACTTTCCTATGGATTTGCATATTCTAGACATTTCATATAAAGAGAATCATACTATGTGCAGCTTTATTGACTGGCATCTTTCACCAAGCCAAATGTCTTCAAGATACATTCATTTGGTATGTACCAGAACTTCACTCTTTTTTACTGCTGAATAACATTCCACTATATGAATATACCGTATAATGTTTATCCTCTCATCAGATAAACATTTGGGTTGTTTCTACTTTTGGGTCATGATGTTATGAATATTCAAGTACAAATTTTTGTATGGACATTTTTCTTTCCATTTTCTTGAGTATATACACTTATTGAGTGGAATTGCTGGGTCATATACTATCTCCATGTTTAACTTTTTGAAGAACTGCCAGACTGTTTTCCACAGTGACTGCACCATTTCACAATCGCCTAGAAGTGAATGAGGGTTCCAGTTTCTCCACATCCTCACCAACACTTGTTATTGTCTGCCTCTTCAATTACAGCCATCCTAGGTGTAGTGAGGTGATATCTCATTGTGTTTTTCACTTGCATTTGCCTGATAACTCATGATGTAGAGCATCTTTTCTTTTTGTTTTGTTTTCTTGGGTTTTTTTGAGCCGAGGTCTTACTGTTGCCCAGAATGGAGGGCAGAGACATGCTATGGCTCACCTCAGCCTCGACCTCCTGGGCTAACATGATACACAAGAATATTGTCTTTATACCAAAACAGTATAGCTACCCAACAGCTGTTATTCACAAAGCTCATGCTTTCTCATAAAGAAGACCCATACCAGTGCCTTTACTAATAGCAAGAATGAAACCAAAAACAAAGAAAAAGAAACCACTGCCTAATTTAAGATCATGAGGATTTGCTCCTATGTTTTCTTGTAACATTTCTAGCCTTTCAGTTTACACTTGGGTATCTATGATCCATTTTGAACTAGATTTTTATTATGTTATTATATATATATATAGTATAATATAGCATTTACCATCTTAACTATTTTTAAGTGAACAATTCAGTGGTAGTCAATATGTTAACAATATTGTGTAATTATAATTTTCTTTTTTTTGAGTCAGGGTCTCACTCTGTCCCAGGTTGGAGTACAGTGGCACAATCATGGCTCACTGCAGCCTCAAGCTCCAGGCATAAGCAATCATCCTGCCTCAGCCTCTTGAGTTGCTGGGACTACAGGTGTGCACTACCACACTGAGCTAATTTTTTAATTTTTCTGGAGAGACAAGATCCCACTACGTTGCCTAGGCTGGCCTCGAACTCCAGGTTTCAAGTGATCCTCCCATCTCAGCATCCCAAAGAGCTGGGATTAAAGACGTGATTAATTAACTATTGACTATTAACTACATAGAAAATGAACTATCATCATTTTCTATTTTCAGAATGCCTTTATCATCCCACACAGAAACTCTGAACTCATTAAATAATGACTTCTCATTGCCCATTTCCTCCAGCCCCTAGTAACCTCTATTCTACTTTCTATCTTTATGAATTTACCTATTCTAGATACCTCATATAAATGGAATTATATGACATTTGTACTTTTGTGTCTGGCTTTGTTTAGCATAATGTTTTTAAGATTCACCTATGTTGTATCATGTATCAGAATTTCATTATTATTATTTTTTGAATTGGAGTCTCACTCTGTCACCCTGGCTGGAGTGCAGTGGCACACTCATGGCCACCGCAGCCTCAACCTGCTGGGCTCAGGTGATCCTTCCACCTCAGCCTTCAATAATAATTATTTCAATTATTTTGGGCATATACTGAGAAGAGGAATTGCTACATCATATGGTAATTCTACATTAACTTTGAGGAGATGCCAAAGTGCTTTCCATAGCAGCCATACCATTTTACATTTCTACCAGCAAAGCACAAAGATTCCCACATTTCCACATCCTTGCCAACGGTTGCTCTCCATTTTTAAAACAATTGCTATCCTAACGAATATGAAGTGGTCTTTAACTGTGGTTTTGATTTGCATATCTCTGATGACTAACGATGTTGAACATCTTTTTATGTGCTGATTGATCATTTTTTATGTCTTCTTTGAAGATATGTCTATTCAAGTCCTTTGCCCATTTTTGAATTATGTTGTTGCTTGTTGTTGTTGGGTCATAGGAGTTCTTTATATATTCTGAATATTAAATTTATTTATTTCTTTCTTTCTTTATTGTAGAGACAGGTCTCGCCAAGTTGCCCAGGCGGGTCTTGAACCCACGGGCTCAATCCACTTGCTTCGGCCTCCCAAAGTGCTGGGATTACAGGCTGAGCCACCAAGCCCGGCCTATATTTCTTATCAGATACATGATTTGCTAATACTTATTCCCATTCTATGGGTTGTTTTTTTTTCACTCTCTGGATAGTGTCCTTTGATGTACAAAAGTTTTTAACACTGATGAAATCAAATTATTTATTTTTTCTTTCATTGCCTATACTTTTGGTATCATATACAGGAAATAACTGCCAAATTCAACGGCATGAAGATTTTCCCTTGTATTACATGTTTAGCTCTTAAGTTTAGGTCTTTAATTCATTCAAATATGGTATAAGGTAAGGGTCCAACCTCGTTCTTTTGCACATCCAGTTTTCTCACAACCATTTGTTGAAGACTGTCTTTTCTTCCATTGAATGGCCTAGGCACTCTTGTAAAAAATCAACTGGCTATATATAAGTTAGGGTTTATTTCTGATCTCTCACATCTATTTCTTTGGTCTGTAAGTCTATCCTCAAATACTTTTTGATTGGATAAATGGGAAATTGGGGAGGGGGGAGGAAGAAGCCTAAATTTAATCTGAGTTCTAACATTAACTTATTTTTGTTACTTTATTCAGAATTCATGTTACCTCCATAACCCTGTTTCCTCTACCATAAAATATGAGATTGGACTGTACGACCGCTACAACTCCAATGATCTTATGATTTTATGCTCAAGATTTTCCTTGACATAGTAGAATCACACAATATTCTTTTTTGTTGTTCTTTTAAAAGAGACATGGTCTTGCTTTGCTCTGCCACCCATGCTAGAGTACAATGGCGTAATCATAGCTCAGGGCAGCATCAAATCCTGGGCTTAAGCGATCCTTCCACCTCAGTCTCTCAAGTAGCAAGGGCTACAGGCGTGCACCACCTTGCCCAGTTAATTTTTAAATTTTTTGTTGAGATGGAGTGTTGCTATATTTACCAGGCTGGTCTTAAACCCCTGACCTCAAGCAATCTTCCCACCTTGGCCTACCAAAGTGCTGGAATAATAGGCGTGAACCACTACACCCAGCCAAAATCATACAATAAACTTTCCAATTTGTTTAACAGTCATAAAATATTTCTAAAACTGAAAATTCCTAAGGTAGTTCAATAAGTTTAAATGTCTAACATATACCTTCAATATCTGAAACTATTAACATCTGAGGTTGAGAGAGACCTTCTTGAAGACTGTAGAAATGGATTGTACTGTCAAATGTTATGAAGCCAATTTTTGTTCTAGTGTTGCCAGGAAGCCTAAAAACAAATTCAAAAGAGTATTTTATCAACTTTCCCCATATACATATATACATAAAATATATCCTAAGAGTTATGTGCAAATATCTGATTCAACATTACGAAAATTGGTCCAAAGTAAACAAATATTTAAATCACCCAATGTTTACCACAAAAACATCCAACTCAAAGGGAAAACACAAAATATAGCAATAATATAGTAATTAAAAACCAATTATGCCTATATAAAGTTATATATAATCACTATACTTAACAATACTGAAGTGTAGACAAAACTTTGCAGATGATTTTAAGTTATTTTTATAAAGAATGCTTCAAAAAAATTATAATATCCAAACTATAAAATGTAATATAAATTTGGGGAGTACATCTCTATAAAAAAAATTTAACTAAATTAGATCTCAAATAAAAACAAACTGGTTTTCACTCATTGTAGTTCATGCTTGGGTGAGTCAGTAGAGTATCTCATTAATTCACAATCTTTTTTTTTTTTTCTTTGAGTTGGCGTCTCACTCTGTCACCCAGACTGGAGTGCAGTGGCCGCTCCCAGTCACCGCAGCCTCAACCTGCTGGGCTCCGGCGATCCTTCTACCCCAGCCTTCCAAGTAGCTGGAACTACAGGCGCGCTACCACGCCTGGCTCATTTTTGATTTATTGTAGAGATGAGGTCTCGCCAAGTTGCCCAGGCGGGTCAATTCACAATCTTTACATACAATCTATAGCATGAAAAACAAAAACGCCAGTTGGGGAGGTAGTTCATGCCTGTAATCCCAGCACTTTGGGAGGCTGACATGGGAGGACTGCTTGAACCCAGGAATTCAAGTTTGCAATCATTGCAATGATCATACTACTGCACTCCACCCTGGGTGACAGAGCAAGACCCTACCTCCAAAAAAAAATTAAAAAGAAATAAAAATAAAAAATACAAATGCTGGCAGGAACAAGAATGCTCTTTTCACCAAGGTGAGGGAGTTATACCATTTATGATAAGATTTGGTCTTCCATACCACACAAAAGCACTATACTTCATTATACTGAAAGGTCAAATTAGTTTTTATGGATTACACTAAGTTTCTAAGCAACATCTAAAATACACTTTAGACTTAAGAGACATGATAACCAAATGCAATGTATGTATGCTGTTTGGATTCTTAATGCAACAAGCCTACAGTAAAAAAACATTTTGAGTCAACTAGTAACAAAAAGTGAACTGGGTATTAGATAATATTATGGAATTATTGCTGATTTTCTTTGGTGAGATACTAGTACAATAGTGAGGGTTAAAAGTTAGTACTGAAGTATTTATAGGTAAAAGAACATGCTGGTTGAGATTTGCTTTAAAATACTCAAGGTGGGGGAAAATTGTGTGTGTGAAGGGGAAGGATTATGTAAGCAAGAATAGCAGAATGCTGAAGATGAAGAAGTTAGGGATGAGTGCCTGGAGATTCATTATATTATTCTTCCTACTCACTATACATTTAAAAGTAATGTTTCTAAAGGAAAATGAGGCCTAAGTTAACAACTGAGTCGAGCAGATCTTTAGAACATAATTACATAGCTGGGTTTTTTTATTTTATAAATTACTTATTCATTTTGCAAACACTGTTAGTTTCAGATTTAAGCTGAACTGAGACACTTACAAATCCAGATTGTCTAACAAACTCTGGCAAACTGAATTCAAGTATCCAGTTTCAACTGCATTGTGAGACACATCAAATACAAAGAGGTACACTGGTGGTTGAGGTGGTCGTAACTGAAGGAAAAAAAAAGATCTTGTTAAGTACATTTAACAAAATTAAATTTAAATCTCATTTGCTGGGTCCACATACAGTAAAACAATAAAAAAAGCATTATTTACAAGTTGGCTGGAGACTATAATAAACAGAGATCTACCACACTATTTACAGATGCATACTTAAAAAGAAAAATCAGCCCAGGTGCAGTAACTCACACCTGTAATACCAGCACTTTGGGAGGCCCAGGCAAGAAGATTTCCTAAGCCCAGGGATCCGAGACCAGCCCAGGGAACTTGATAAGACCTCATCTCTACAATAAACTTAAAAATTCAGAAGAGCATTTTCTCTAGGACAGGAAGGGGAGGAAATGTGATCAGAAAGGCTTATGATAGTATTGGCAATGCTAATTTCTTGACCTTGGCAGCGCTAACAAAAGTGTTTACTTTATCATTATTTGGTAGCATTATATTTATCCTTTATTGTTTTTTTCTATGTGTGTTAGATTCCACTACTTAGGAAAATTATAGCTCTGAAAGTTACAAGTTGGCCTCAGCTGGTTATTTAACCAACACATTTTAGCCAAATGTCATACAAATGTAAGACCATATTTTAAAATTTCACATCCAAAGATTTGTTTTCAATTCGGTAAAAAGCATCAAATAACTACAATCAGAATGGGGTATATGGTATACAATATAATCTTTCCTTGGTATCTGTGAGGGACTGGTTCCAGAACCCCCTTGAATACCAAAATCCAAGGACGCTCAGGTTCCTTATATAAAATGATGCATTATTTGCATATAACTATGTACATCCTCTCATATCCTTTAAATTATCTCTAGATTTCTTATAATACCAAATACAATGTAAATGCCATGAAAGCAGCTGTTATACAGTACGTTACAATTTGTATTTTCTTATTGTTGTATTGTTTTTTACTTTTCTTTTCCAAATTTCTTTTATCTGCAGGTAATTGAATCCATGGATATAGAACCTGTGAATACAGAGGGTCAACTGTAGTAACGTTTGCCCGTATCACTTGTCACTGTCCAAGAGGTAAGTTAGGAAGGAGCAAAAGCCTTTTGCTATAGTAAAGTTTCCAAATTTAAAAGAAGTCATCTTTGCAAAACCTGGGAGATAAAGGGAACGCAGAAAGGCCAATTCAAAAAAATAAATGCTTCTGCTTTTTTGGTTTTAATTCAACAAAGTACAGCTACACAGCAAACATCTATTACCAACCACCTAAGTGCCACAAAATGTTTTCTAAGTTCAAATTTCTCTGTATTGAAGAGACTGGACCCTCATAAGTTCCACAGAAAAATGGACCTAACTGCCCAGATAAAGACACAAAAATACACTAAAATACAAAATATTAAAAGTTGGTGTTAAGTCTTATCTTCTTATTCTCCTTTCCCTAGAGGCAATTACAGCATGGTAAAAGAGCAATCAAATGAAAGGCCTGGATTTTTAGGAAAGCTTTATCACTTACTAAGTGATATTTGGCAAGTAACCTAAGTCTGTTTTCACATCTGTAGAATAACATTAACAGTATTTCTCTAGCTTACTTCAGAGTATTGTATACGATGATCAAAAATATAAGTGCTTTGTAAAACGTAAAGTGTTAGTTAAACATGAGGCATTGACAATCACCCTAAACAACACAGAGAGAGTTCATTAAAAACAAAAAAACCTCAAGCACATTAGGCATAATTCTTATCTAAAATGCAAGGCTGGGCACGGTGGCTCATGCCTATAATCCCAGTGCTTTGAGAGACCAAAGCTAAAGGACTGCTTGAGCCCAAGAGTTCAAGACAAGCCTGGGCAACATAGCGAGGCCGTGTCTCTACAAAAAAATCAGCTGTGGTGGTATGTGCCTGTAGTCCCAGCTACTCAAGAGGCTAAAGTGGAAGAACTGTCTGAGCCCAAGAAGTCGAGGCTGCAGTGAGCCATGATCTGCCACTTTATTCCAGCCTGGATGACGGAGTGAGATCCTGACTCAAAAATAAATAAACAAAACAAAGTAAAATAAAATAAAATGCAAGACTTCAGAAAAATACAGTACCTGCAAGAGGATGTTCATGACAGCATTATTTATAATAGAAAAAATTTGAATATGACTTAAAAGTTAGTATGAGCCCAATATCATATTGCAAATATCTGGATGGACACACAAGAAACTTAGGTAGAACCTTACATACACTTTTACTTTTCAAATATACCCTTACATACAAATCAGCTACTTATATAACAAACAAGTATCATCATTTTATAAATTTAAAAAACATTCTGTTAAGGCAAGCTATATTGTTTTATTTTAAAACTGATATTATGAAATGAGTATGCTATATTAAAAAATGAAAGCGTACCATGTATTCTGAAGGAGCCATAAACTCAATTGTAGCATTTTGAACTTCAGGTCTTCTGTGAGGTTCTCCATAAACTCTGGTCAAAGGGTTGTACATGAACTCTTCAGGAACTATATAAAGAACATATGTATATACACATATATAGATAAAACTGAAAGGACTAGTTTAATATACCTTGCATTTAGCTGCTTTCTTAATTTAGGGGTTTATAAATAATTCAATATAGGCTACATATTAAGGAATAAATTCACATTGTTTTAGGTTCCATTCATCCACTCAAGTTACCCAAATACTAAATGGCACAACGTATGCTTTTACAACTACAATCACTGTAATTTCTCCTTTCCTACCTCTTCATATTTTGTCTTAATTGTTGCTAAAGTAGCTTTCCTAAAATAGCTTAAAAGATGATAAAAACTCGTTAAGTGCCAAATGTTTTCTTAAATTCCACAATCATACAAGGATATTAACATCTGACGTATGTAATGTACAAACTCTGGCTAGACCTAGAAGCTATGGTAACATAATTTCAGAGATCAAGGCCATAGGGGTGTAGTAACTTTCATTCAATTTTTCTTTTTTTTGAGTCAGAGTTTCACTCTGTCACTTAGGCTGGAGTGCGGTGTCATGCTCACCGCCACCACAGCCTCAATCTTCTGGGTTCAGGCAATCCTTCTGCCTCAGCCTTCCAAGTAGCTGGAACTATAGGCGCATGCCACCACGCCCAGCTAATTTTTTGATTTATTGTAGAGATGAAGTCTTGCCAAGTTGCCCATGCTGGTATCAAACCTGTGGGCTCAGGTAATCCTCTCATCTTGGCCTCCCAAATGCTGGGATTATAGGTATTAGCCACCGCACCTGGCCGAGTTTCATTAATTAGCAAGACCTTTATGGAACATAAGTTTCCTACCACTTATAATATACTAATAGCCAAAGACTAACTTCTAAATTAATTATCATCATATCTGTCCTCCTAGTAACTGTTTAGAAATTCAAATCCCTGGTCTTCACATGAAAGGGGCCTGAACTTTTATTATAATTTCATTTAGTATATTGAAGCACATATACATAAGATTTAAAGGCATTCTAAACACTATGCATACATTTTCTGAGTTATAGAATAAAAGAATGTTTTTATCCTATCCTCACTTTTCTCTCCTCAAAAAAATACACACAATAAGCAATACAACTGGTTTCTAAAAACTTCTACTTTCCAACTCTTAAATTTCCTTTCAAACAGACACCTAATTTTCAATGTGAATACTGCCATGTTGGTATTTCTCCAACAAACTGTGAAATAGTTACTAAAAGAGATCTTTGCCTCCTCAATTACTGAGAAAACTACATTCAACTAACCTTCTAACACTGCCCACCTCCCTTCACATAGCAGTGAATTAATTAGGCAGCTATTATGTGGATTTATTTCTTTTCACCTTATAGAAAAGGCATGAGACAATTTCTAAATAAAAATATTTCTATATTATTGGCTTAAATAACACCATAAACTATACCATTTATTATATACCTGATGTAATAAGAAGCATATGATTATTTATTGTAAGTATAAATACATAGAAAAAAGTGAACAGTAGTTTTCTCTGAGTGGAAAGATTGATTGCAGACATAAAAAGATTTTTTTTTAACTTCACATTTGTATTATCTGACTTCCCTAAGATGCAAGTAGAAATTTTAAAATGTTTCCAAAAAGCATACCATCATTGACTCGGTAACATAAGTTACACTTCCACCTCCTTTGATCAAGAAAGCTGACAAAAGGGTTGATGTACGTCCTGCATGAACGGCATCTCACAATTGTACTGGAGGTAACCACAGGCAATTGCTGAAAAAAAGAGAACTAAGTTTTTAAAAGCAACAATCATCATGTTCAAAGGGCAAGCATTAATCCATTCCTTCTAAATAACTGCCATGATATTATAACTTTGGAGAAAAAAACCTAGAGTAAAAGATATGCCCAACTTGCTACACACACACAAAATATACAGCTGAATGTACTGATTGCAAACCCTACTCTTTTTCTCCAGGACCAATCTCACTGAAATTTGCCTTTTTAAAAAAGCTTTTATTTTCTCATTAAACATTCACACTGCAAAACCAAAATAGCAAATTTACAATGTAATTTTGGGATGATGGCAAAAGAAAAAGAATCAACATTCTAAAACAAATGACTCCCAGGTGCAGTGGCTCACAGGTGTAATCCCAGCACTTTGGAGGCTGAGGAAGGACGATTGCTTGAGCCCGGGGGCTCAAGACCAGCCTGGGCAACATAGCAAGATCTCAACTGTCCAAAAAAAAAAATTAGCCAGGTGTGGTGGCACACACCTGTAGTCCCAGTTACTCAGAAAGTCGAGGCAGAAGGATCCCTTGAGCCCAGGAGTTTGCAGCTGCAGTGGGCCACGATCATGTCACTGTACTCTAGCCTGGGTAACACATTGAGATCCTAACTCTAAATAAAGCAAGAGCAAATGACCAATTAAATTATTACACTGCTTCTTTCTTTCTTCCTTTTCATTTTTTCTTCGTTTTGTTTTTTTGAGTTGTGGTCTCATTGTCAACCAAGCTGGAGTACAGCAGCATGCTCACAGTTCACCGAAGCCTCAATTTTCTGTGCTCAAACTCAAAGAATCCTCTTGCCTCAGCCTCCCAAAGTGTTGGATTACAAGCATCAGCCACTGCATCCAGCCACAATGTTTCTTGATTTTACCTTAAGAAACCTATTTAGCCGGGCTCGGTGGCTCAGCCTGTAATCCTGTACCTTGGGAGGCTAAGGTGAGTGGATTGCCTGAGCCCATGGGTTCAAGACCCGCCTAGGCAAATTGATGAGACCTCATCTCTACAATAAAATAAAAAAACTAGCCGGGCATGGTAGCGTGCACCTGTAGTTCCAGCTACTCGGAAGGCTGAGGCGGAAGGATCACCGGAGCCCACCAGGTCGAGGCTGCGGTGGCCGGAAGCGGCCACTGCACTCCAGTCTGGGTGACAGAGTGAGACTCCAACTCAAAAAAAAAAAAAAGAAAGAAAGAAACCTATTTAATTTTCACAAAAGAACTGTTAAAAATTAAAGAAAGTAGCCAGGCTCGGTGGCTCAGCCTGTAATCCCACGCCTTTGGGAGGCTGAGGTGAGTGGATTGCCTGAGCCCACGGGTTCAAGATCCACCTGGGCAGGCGAGACCTCATCTCTACAATAAATAAATAAATAATTAGCCGGGCATGGTAGCGTGTGCCTGTAATTCCGGCTACTTGGAAGGCTGAGGTGGAAGGATCGTCGGAATCCAGTAGGTCGAGGCTGCGGTGGCTGGGAGCGGCCACTGCACTCCAGTCTGGGCGACAGAGTAAGACTCCAACTCAAAAAAAAAAAAATTAAAGAAAGTTTAAATTATTATTCAGGTATTCAATTAAACTTTGTAATTATGTACCTAATTGCATAATTATCCTACCTATTAAAAATTCTACAGTCTTAGCCAAGCACAGTGGCCAGCATCTAGTCATAGCTATTCAAGAGGCTGAGGCAGGAGAAGCACTTGAGCCCAGGAGTTCAAGACCAGCCTGGAAAATAGAGCAAGACAGCATCTCTCTAAATTAAAAAAAAAGTATTTATTTATTTATAGATGGATCTTGCTCTGTTACCCAGGCTGGAGTACCGTGGTGGGATCATAGCTTACTGTAGCCTCAGACTCCCACATAGCAGGGACTATAGATGCATGCTACAACACTGCCCAGCTAACTTAAAAAATTATTTTTAGAGATTCTTGCTCTGTTGCCCAGGCTGGTCTCAAATTCCTGCCTCAAGGGCTCCTCCTGTCTTTGTCTCCTGAGTAGCTGGGATAATAGCTACTGTGCCCAGTTTAAAAGAAAGTTTTAAAGTCTTAATACGAAAAAAATCAATAAAGGCTAGCCAGGTGCAGTAGCTTGTGCCTATAGTTCCAACTATCCTGAGGCTGAGGAAGGAGGATCACTTAAGCCCAGGAATTCAAGGCTGTGTTATGTTATGATTGAGACTGTGAACAGCCAGTGCATCCCACCCTGAGCAACATAGCAAGACTTCATTTCTTAAAATAAATAAAGGCAATAAAATTCCATCACCCAGAGAAAGTGTGTTTTGGGAAAGTCATCTCACACACAGATCCACAAGAGTATGTGACCATATGTCAAGATCCCAGAGCCTAAGGACAAAGGTGGATCAGTTGCTTTCATCTTTTTTTTTCTCTTTGTTGGGGGGAGGAGTGAAGGGGCTCAGGGTCTTGCTCTGTAGTCCAGGCTGCAATGCAGTGGTGCCACCATAACTCACTGAAACCTCAAGCTCTGGGCTCAAGCAATCTTCCCATCTCCACCTCCCAAATAGCTAGGAATACAAGTGCATCACCACTTCTGGTTAATTGGCTTTTGCTTTAAGAGACAGGGTGTTGCTATGATGCCCAGGCTAATCTTGAACTCCTAACATACTCCTTCATCTCAGCCTCCAGAGTAGTAGGGAGTAAAGGCATGAGCCACTGAACGTGGCTTTTTCTTTTTAAACAACTTCTTGAAGCAAAAAATTTTATTGCAAGAATGGCAAAAGAGAAAACTACAAAGTACTTTAATGAATAAATAACTTATAACAGGCCGGGCTCGGTGGCTCAGCCTGTAATCCCAGCGCTTTGGGAGGCCGAGGTGAGTGAATTGCCTGAGCCCGCAGGTTCGAGACCCACCTGGGCAATTTGGTGAGACCTCATCTCTACAATAAATCAAAAATTTAGCCGGGCGTGGTAGCGCGCGCCTGTAATTCTGAGGCAGAAGGATCGCCGGAGCCCAGCAGGTCGAGGCTGCAGTGGCCGCAAGTGGCCACTGCACTCCAGTCTGGGTGACAGAGTAAGACTCCAACTCAAAAAATAAAAAAATAAGCAAAATAACTTACAACTTATTAAAATACTATGGTTCATTTACTTAGTTTCTTTTAGTACCTCTATTCTAGTTACAATCTTTTAGAATTTTTAACAATATGTTTATTTTACCTAGTTTTTTTGAAAGCGTTTAGTTAAAAAAGATTTGGGCCGGGCTCGGTGGCTCAGCCTGTAATCCCGCGCCTTTGGGAGGCTGAGGTGAGTGGATTGCCTGAGCCCGCGGGTTCGAGACCCGCCTGGGCAGCGAGACCTCATCTCTATAATAAATCAAAAAAAATCAGCCGGGCGTGGTAGCGCACGCCTGTAATTCCGGCTACGTGGAAGGCTGAGGCGGAAGGATCACCGGAGCCCACCAGGTCGAGGCTGCGGTGGCCGGAAGCGGCCACTGCACTCCAGTCTGGGCGACAGAGTGAGACTCCAACTCAAAAAAAAAAAAAAAAAAAGGCTGCGCACAGTCACTCACACATATAATCTCAGCATTCAGGGAGGCTGAAGTGAAAAAACTGGCTGAAACCAGGAGTTCAAGACCAGCCTGAGCAACATGGAGAGATCTCACCTCTACAGTAAATTAAAAAATTAGTCAGGCATGGCAGCTCACATCTGTAGTCCCAGCTACTTGGGAGGCTGAGGCGGAAGGGTCAATTGAGCCCAGCAGGTCAAGGCTGTGGTAGCCATGATGGTGCCACTGCACTCCAACCTGGGAGACAGAGTGAGACTCCAACTCAAGAAAAAAAAACCTGTCAATGATCAGTCAATGGTCAACTTCCTAAAGGTAGCTCAAACAAATTCATCTGTATGTGATTCTTGCATTGTTGCAGAAAATTTACTACCAAGATATTTTCCCACAAAACCTTTACTTTTACTAGAGAAACATACCACTAAATCTTTGAAAGGATGAAGCAGCAGCCCCAAAGGAAGTTTGGCTTTATTCAATAAGGCCTGAGTCTGAGGAATGCTAGTCAATGTGCATCGAAATAATCTAGATCAAAGTAAAAAGCATATGTCAATTGCTGCTATGATTATTTTGGACCAAAAAAAAAAAAAGATTTAAAAAGGTACACATTTTAAAACTGAATGTGATTATAAATGTAATATTTCAATAGACTCACTCAAATGCATCCCATTAAAACATTTAAGTCAAAGTCCTACACAGAAATAGAAAGCAGATTCCATATTATATAACTAAAATACAATCTTTCTTGGCTTGGTTATGTGACAGTCTAGATGACCAAAGGACTTAAAAATATATAAGATTTACATATTAAGACTTACAACACTATATTTTTATGAAATTAATTTAAGATAAAAACAAATAAGGAATCAAATCCTTGCACTTTGGAGTTTGAAAAAAGAATATAGCTACTATAATGATAATGGATATCATATCTCAGTAGAGCTGATCCTATTTCTTAGAACATTTCAAATCTCAATGAAGTATGCAAGTAAAATATTTCTATCTTCTATATCCATAAATGAAAACACTAATAGAGCTTATTCATAAAACCTGAAGCTTCCCCCAAAAATCTAGAAAACTTTTAGAACACACAATGTCACATTTAATAAGAAACACTATTTGAAGCCTTACTCTGGGTTACAGTTGAGTTTCTGAATGTCTTCATGCAAATTTGGAACTGGAGGCTGCAAAGGTGTTGAGGGAAGCATGTTCCTTTCTTGAAGAAGATTGATAACTCTTAGGCCCTCCGGATGGAGACTTAATCGACTCATGCTTGCAGTTAAGTGATTAGCACCTAAAGGACTCTACAGAAATATAATTTCAAAGTAACTTTTACAAGAGTGTAGAAACTTGGTTAATTTCTCTCTAAATAACAAAAGTGTACTCTAGATTTCCTTGCCAATCTGTTGGCTCTAGATAAATGTAGAAGGACAAAGGCTTTATAAAATATCCATTATTATTCTAATTGGTTATAAAGATGTTCACTAGACCAAAAACTTTTATCATGTTTATAGAAGATAAGCCAAAAGATAGAAGATAAGTTTATAAAAAAACACAAACCCTAAAATTTACCTGAGTAAAGGCTTGTGGCCCACTTGGGTAACTCAAGGAAGAAGATGGCATTCCAGCTGCACTAGGTGGTGTTGTGTTCTGATAACCAGGTGGTAAAGAGGGATATGAATATCCAACACTTCGGCTCATTTGGGGATTTTTATTAGTAAGCTGTGGGGTTGCTAGAAACAAGGTAACTTTTAAGTTCTATTTTATACTCCAGAATACTTTAAATCAACATATAATTCCATTAAATTATAGGATTATAATTCCAAAATCCTTTGGGTGATTTAATACTCTCATTTATCAACCTTGTAAAATGAGAAAAACACAAGTAACAAAGTAACAATGATTAAACTCTAGTTAATGTATACTACAGCCGTAAATACACAAAAATCATTGTGTATAGTTAATTTACCTTTATATCATGTACTAATTTTGCATACAGACTAAAATTTTAATTCAAAAACAATTTTAATGAAAATAGTCAGGTGCAGGCAGGGGATAGGTTCATGCTTATAATCCCAAAACTTTGGGAGTCCAAGACAGGAGAATCGCTGAGGCCAAGAGTTTGAGACCAGGTTGGGCAACATAGGAAGACCCCTGTCTCTACAAAAAATATTTAAAAAGATTAGCCAGGCATGGTGGTATGTGTCTATAGTCCCAGCTACTCCAGGGATTGAGGTGGGAAGATTGCTTGAGCCCAAAAGTTTGAGGCTGCAGTGAGCCATGACAGCACCACTATACTCCAGCCCGAGTGACAGAGCAAGAAGCTGTCTCTAAAGAAATTTTAAAAAAGAAAACCAAAAAAAAAAAAAGAAAGAAAAATGTCGGGCTCGGTGACAACCCTAACACTTTGGGAGGTCGAGGCAAGTGGATTGCCTGAGCTCGTGGGTCTGAGACCAGTCCCGGCAACTTGGCAAGACCTCATCTCAGCTGGGCTCGGTGGCTCAGCCTGTAATCCCACGCCTTTGGGAGGCTGAGGTGAGTGGACTGCCTGAGCCCGCGGGTTCGAGACCCGCCTGGGCAGCGAGACCTCATCTCTACAATAAATCAAAAAATCAGCCGGGCGTGGTAGCGCATGCCTGTAATTCTGGCTACTCAGAAGGCTGAGGCAGAAGGATCGCCGGAGCCCAGCAGGTCGAGGCTGCGGTGGCCGGGAGTGGCCACTGCACTCCAGTCTGGGTGACAGAGTGAGACTTCAACTCAAAAAAAAAAAAAAAAAAAAAGACCTCATCTCTACAATAAAAAAGCAAAAAATTAGCTGGGCATGGTAGTGTGTGCCTGCAGTTCTGGCTACTTGGAAGGCTGAGGTGGAAGGATCGCAGGAGCCCAGCAGGCTGACTGTGGGGTGGCAGTGAGCATGCCACTGCACTCCAGCCTGGGCAATAGAATGAGACTCCAACTCAAAAAAAAAAAAGAGAGAGAGAGAGCTGGGCACGGTGGCTCACGCCTGTGATCCCAACACTTTGTGAGATGGTGGCGAGAGGATTGCCTGAGCCCAGGGGTTCAAGACCAGCCTGGGCAACTTGGCAAGACTTCATCTCTACAATAAATCAAAAAATTTAGCCGGGCTAAGTGGCTCAGCCTGTAAACCCACGCTTTGGGAGGCTGAGGTGAGTGGATTGCCTGAGCCCACGGGTTCGAGACCCACCTGGGCAACTTGGCGAGACCTCATCTCTACAATAAATCAAAAATTAGCCAGGCGTGGTAGTGCAGTTACTTGGATGGCTGAGGCGGAAGGATCACCAGAGCCCAGCAGGTCGAGGATGCAGTGGCCAGGAGCAGCCACTGCACTCCAGTCTGAGTGACAGAGTGAGACTCCAACTCAAAAAAAAAAAAAGAAGAAAAAAAAAAACATCCTAAATGTTCAATTCAGGGGATGGTTAAATAAACGTAAATACCTCTCACTGATAAAAATGTTTTACAAGTCAGGTATGGTGGCTCACACCTGTAATCCCAGCACTTTGGGAGGCAGAGGCAAGAGGAATGCTTGAGCCCAGAGGCTTGAGACCAACCTGGGCAACATTGTGAGACCTCATATCTCTACGATAAATCAAAAACTTAGCAGGACATGGTGGCACTCGCCTGTTGTTCCAGCTACTTGGAAGGCTGAGGAGGAAAAATGACCTGAGTCCAGTAGGTCAAAGCTGTGGTGGCCATGAGTCTACCACTGCACTCCAGCCCGGGCAACAGAGTGAGATTCCGACTCAAAAAAATAAGTTTTACAGCATAACATAATAACAAAGCCCATGATCCCAATTCTGAAAGGAAGAAAAAAAAACTAAATGCAAGGAAATAAAAAATGTTAACAGTTAGTATAGTTACATGATTATGAAGTTTACTTCTTAGCTTCCCACAATGAGCACATATTGTATAATGAGTATGCACTATTTCTATAATCAGAAAAGAAAGACTTAAAAAAATGTTTATAGCATCTCACCCAAG
Organism: Cephalopachus bancanus; assembly: GCA_027257055.1. NCBI lineage: Eukaryota > Metazoa > Chordata > Mammalia > Primates > Tarsiidae > Cephalopachus > Cephalopachus bancanus. Next base: position 244,632 of record JAPVLO010001115.1, on the reverse strand, counting down.
AAGCCACCTCCTTCAATTTCATCATAACTACTGTGGACCACCATAGATCCATTATTAGTATTTGATGTAATACCTAAAAAGGTTAAAAAAAATCATTAATAAGATTTAAATTAGAAAAATTACAATTTCTGCAAGATTTGAACTAATATCTAAAAATTTAGATACCTTTCCAAATATCAAATAGCTTAAAACCAGAGCCTATCAAAGGAGTCAAAAAATATAAGTTTTTAGATATAAAAAAATTTCAAATAATTTAGCTGCAACTCCAGGGAAAGAAAATATGAAAATACGAGTCTTTGGGAGTCTCTTTTCATAGTATGCTGTATCTAAACCTAAGACCCAAATAGAAAGGCTTCTCAAAACCTAACATCAGCAAAATAACTCCTCAAAAGGATGACCCTATACTACGGAAAGATTTCGCCAGTTATAAGAGCTGCATTAAAAACCTTTAAGTAGTAGACATAGGAAAAAATTATCAAAATCAATAACACTTTATGATAAAGAAAATAAAATTATGAAAACAAAAGATCTTATTTTCAAAATACCTAAAAGTAGAATCCAAAGTTAATTTGAAGGTATATAGGTGAGTTAAAACAACTGCTTTAACCTAAAGAATAAATAAAACAGAATTAAATCTTGAAATGTCTTCTCCCAAAATTGTACAAGATTAAAGATAAATACCAGGGACATCTGTTTATGAGAACTAAATATTTATTTCCAGTTACCTCTAAGTATTTTTTTGGGGGGGGGGGTTGGAGTCTCACTCTGTCACCCAGGCTGGAGTGCAGTGGCACACTCACGGCCACTGCAGCCTTGACCTGCTGGGCTCAGGCGATCCTTCTGCCTCAGCCTTCCAAGCTGCTGGAACTACAGTTGCATGCTACCATGCCCAGCTATTTTTTTTTTTTTTAATTGTAGAGACGAGGTCTCACCAAGTTGCCCAGGCTGGTACGAACCCCTGAGCTCAGGCAATCCTCTCGCCTCAGCCTCCCAAAGTGCTGGGATTACAGACTTGAGACACCACGCCCAGCCACTTCTGCTATTTATGAGCTCTAATTAGGGGACAGAAGAAACTAAATTCAGCAAATAGCATCAACTTCTAGCATCTAAGTACAAAAGTGCTAACTTTAACAGCCAAATTAAACACCACATAGATAAGTTTAATGGTTTCAATAAAGTCAGTAACTTCCTTTTAGTTCTCAAGACCAATATGACTTTGGCCATGAATTGATAGAGAAAATGACAAAATTTTAGTAAAAGCAGAAACATTGGGCGTACTGAAAATTTGTTTTAGTTTAAAATGTCTATTATAACTTGATTCTAAAAGTTATAATATGGCAACCAATGAGACAATGCCTTATGATTTCGTTATTCATTGTTCCAAGTCCACTCTGTCACTGAGACTGGAGTCATGTGGCAGTATCACAGTTCACTGCAGCCTCGAGCTCCTGGATTCCAGTGATGCTCCCACCTCAGCTTCCTGAGTAGCTGGGATTATAAGGCTCAAGCTACAACACTCAGCTCATTGTTAAAACTATTATTTTCCCAGCTTATAATTCTTAAAGTAACTCAAGAAGAAAATACAAAAATTGTAATGTTGATAGTATTCAGTAGTAGGATAAGGGCAATGTTTTTCCCTCCTCTTCTGTTTCCCTATTTCCACATCTTACTGCAATGGTTATATTACTACAAAAATCAAGTTTCTTATTTTCCCAAGTATCTTATTTAAATTAATACTCTTAATTAAATTGCATAATATTTTAAAGATAATGCTTTAAAATGTTTTACTTGGCCTTGCCTTGTTAAACTCTGATGTGTCCATATGGCTGAGTTATGGCCACCATGTTTTCCTATGCTTTGGCCCCCTCCCCTACCTTGGTCCCCTCCCCTACCTTGGGAAGGTGAATCAATCTCTCTCTCTCTCTCTCCCTCCCTCCCTCCCTCCCTCCCTAATTTACTTTCTAGCAATTGCTTTGCTAACCTATGGTCTGGCCACAGAGCTCCCTGAGCTATGGCTACCATGTTTCCTTCCTTTGGCCCCCTTCCCTACCTTGGGGAGGTAAATCTCTCTCTCTCTCTCTCTCTCTCTCTCTCTCTCCAATTTACTTTCTAAATAAACTATATTTTCCAACTAAAAAAAAATTTTACTTACACAAAACTTCAAAACGCTTTTATATTTGCACTCCTTATATAAATGCTTTTCATTTAGACTCACAAATATTTAATATTTACAATAATAGTGGCAATCAAACACTTCTTTGATGAAAACGGGTCACTTTTTTTTTTAATTTTTAATTTTTTTGAGTTGGAGTCTCACTCTGTCCCCCAGGCTGGCATGCAGTGGCATACTCATGGCCACCACAGCCTTGACCTGCTGGGTTCAGGAGATCCTTCCACTTCAGTCTTCCCAGTAGCTAGAACCACAGACATGCACCACCACATCTGGCTCATTTTTTGATTTATTGTAGAGACGAGGTCTCGCCAGGTTGCCCAGGCTGATCTCAAACCCCTAGGTTCAGGCAATTCTCTCACCTCGGCCTCCCAAAGTGCTGGGATTACACGCTTGAGCCACCATGCCCAGCCTGAGGGTCAATATTTTAAAAGAACAGATCTATCATCATGTTCAGAAATGCAGTACTTCTCCTCTTTCATGCACTCCCAAAAGGCAACTCATTATAGCCATGATTTTTTTTTAATTGGCATAGCAGCAAAAAATAACACAAAAGCAGCAGTTCCCAAATGCTAGTCATAGTCTGGATGAGGACAATGGAATTCCTGAGGAATTTTTTTAAATTGTAAATTCCTAAAGCCCATCTTTAACCAAAACTAGTTTTCTGAAAAAATATGATTATAATACACAGAATTCAGATAATATTCATCTTTCTACCCTAAATCAAAACTTTATGACATGTTTTGTTTCTTGATTTGCTTACCTTCTTGGTTGATAGCCGAATTAAATGAGGGCTGGGGTATAGCTCTATGTGATGATTTCTGGGGTGTGAGGGTCCTTACTGGAGGTGGGCCTCCCGTTGGAGGAGGCCCACGAGGAGCTCCTGGTTGAAAAGTGGTAGGCAAAGGTGGATTCACTAAGGTAGATACAGAAGAACCTATAGAAACATTGATTTATCACATGTTATTTAAGAACTTAAAACAAAGGCCAAAAACAGCTTTTTACCAAAGCTGAGTAACTCTGAAATTTATATTTTAATTACAATTGCCAACAAATTACCAGAAATATGCAAAGTTCCTATATTTATAATTATTTAGTTAGCTATTTTTTCAGAGAAAAGGTCTTGCTATGTTGCCCAGGCTGGCCTCAAATTCCGGGGCTCAAGTGATCCCCTGCCTCAGTCTCCCAAGTAGCTGGAACTACAGGCACACCCCACTGTGCCCAGCTTAATGTTTTCACCTATATGCATATTTTACAAATTTCCAACTCTCTCCTATCATACTTCCTACCTGTAAATTATCAAAGCAGATTAAATATAAAATTAGTATTAAATCACTTCCAGAGTAGATACATTTTGCTGTTTATTAATTTTCCACTAACTGACCATAGAGTCCAACAGGCCATGTGAAATATTCTAGTATAAATTAACACAAATAATATTATTATGTTTATTAATTTTGTAATATTTTGTTAATTTTGTTTACTAACACCATCCGTTCAATTCATATCAACTAAATTTAGAGTGAGTTTTCTAAAAATACAGAGTATTCTGGTTATTCTTTTCTTTTTTTTTTTTATTTTTAATTAGAGTCTCACTCTGCCCCTCAGGCTGGAGTGCAGTGGCACGTTCACAGCCATTGCAGCCTTGACCTGCTAGGCTCAGGTGATCCTTCTACCTCAATCTTCCAAATAGCTGGACGTACAGGTATGAGCCACCATGCCCAGCTAATTTTTTGATTTACTGTAGAGATGAGGTCTCACCATGCTACCCAAGTTGGTCTCGAATCCTCTCACCTCAGCCTCCCAAAGTGCTGGGATTACAGGCATGAGCCACCGCACCCAACTCTTGTGCTTATTCTAAATTCTAAGTTTTATTTTATTTTACAGGGCATAACCTGATGAAATGAGAGCCTGGCTATTGTGGTTATTCTAAATTCTAAGTTTTATTTTATTTTACGGGGTATAACAGTTAAAGCTAGTTTACATTTTATAATGGCTTAAATGTTAAATTAGCAACATTCTCTAGGCTTAATAATCAGGAATTGATCCCAATTTTATGTATAAACACTATAAAACACAGCTAACCAAGCGGTTTAAAAATACTCATCAGCCGGGCTCGGTGGCTCAGCCTGTAATCTGGCGCCTTTGGGAGGCTGAGGTGAGTGAATTGCCTGAGCCCGTGGGTTCGAGACCCGCCTGGGCAGTGAGACCTCATCTCTACAATAAATCAAAAAATCAGCTGGGCGTGGTAGCGCATGCCTGTAATTCCAGCTACTCGGAAGGCTGAGGCGGAAGGATCGCCGGAGCCCAGCAGGTCGAGGCTGCGGTGGCCGGGAGTGGCCACTGCACTCCAGTCTGGGCGACAGAGTGAGACTCCAACTCAAAAAAAAAAAAAAAATACTCATCAAAGTAAACTAAGAATGACATGGTACTTGTCTTTGTATCTACCAGTATCCCATTGCCCTAACTTCACCATTTTTCTATAGACAGTAAGTTCTAATGAGTGTAAAAACATGATCAGTACTCTTAGGAAAATTCTTCTATGAGATATAAAAGTTTCAAAACCCACAACCACCTGTTCTTTCAAGTTAACCATACTGTTTTCATCTTCTCATTTGCCAAAGTGGAGGAACAAAGTCTACAAAGCAGATAAAACACCATTGATAAGTGTGTGCTTTATTTTCCATTCCAAGGCTATTTTTTAACATCTGAGTTTGTGAGTGAAATAGGTAATAAACTTTATAACATAGCATACAATTAACCTTGTGTTTTATGAAACTAAAGGAATAAATATACATAGATATAAAATTTTTCCAGGGCCAAGTTGAGTAATTGTTATTATTGAAATTTATAGCTCCCAACAAGACTAATCAGAGCCTTGTTGACAAAAACGAACACAAAGATTATTGCCATGTATCTCCCTTATTGAAGGGTGTTCAAAAATATCTATGGCAATACAGACAAGTCAAAGGAACAAAGGGGCAAGGTGCATTACCAATTCAGCATGAACAAGATGATACATCTAGATGGCCACAAAGATACAACAACCTAATGTTTAACAGACTACAAGTAAGCTTATAGAGATTTTTCACAGCTTTCAGAACAATATTCTTGAATACAGATTATGACACACTTCATAAAATGGGCATTATTTTTTCAAGTTAAATAATTCTCTTTTTTTTTTTTTGAGTTTGAGTCTCACTCTGTCACTCAGGCGGGAGTGCAGTAGCCGCTCCCGGCCACCGCAGTCTCGACCTGCTGGGCTCCAGCGATCCTTCCACCTCAGCCTTCCAAGTAGCTGGAACTACAGGCGCGCGCTACCACGTCCTGCTAATTTTTGATTTATTGTAGAGATGAGGTCTCGCCAAGTTGCCCAGGCGGGTCTCGAACCCACGGGCTCAGACAATCCACTCACCTCACCCACCCAAAGTGCTAGGGTTACAGGCTGAGCCACCAAGCCCGGTCTAAATAATTCTTATTTATGACACTAATAGTTAGAATTTCAGAATCTGCCTTCTCAGATCCAAAAACTAACTAATATAAGGATGCTAAAGGGTGGCCTATTAGGAAAAAAATATCAGAAAATTGATACATGGACCAGAAACTTAGTATAACTTAGATAGTCACATTTTCTATACCAGACTATACAGGTATCCACTATCAATTATGGGTTTAAAAAAACCGAAGTTGGCCGGTTCGGTGGCTCATCCTGTAATCCCAGCACTTTGGGAGGCCGAGGCGAGTGGATTGCCTGAGCCCATGGGTTCAAGACCAGCCCAGGCATCTTGGTGAGACCTTGTCTCTACAATAAATTTTTTTAAAATAGCTGGAGCTGGGCTCAGTGACTCAAGCCTATAATCCCGCGCCTATGGGAGGCTGAGGTAAGCGGATTGCCTGAGCCCGCGGGTTCGAGACCTGCCTGGGCAGCGAGACCTCATCTCTACAATAAATAAAAAAATCAGCTGGGTGTGGTAGCACATGCCTGTAGTTCCGGCTACTTGGAAAGCTGAGGCAGAAGGATCGCCGGAGCCCAGCAGGTCGAGGCTGCGGTGGCCGGAAGCGGCCACTGCACTCCACTCTGGGCGACAGAGTGAGACTCCAACTCAAAAAAATAAAAATAAAAATAAAAATAAAAATAGCTGGGCATGATAGCGTGTGTCTGTAGTTCTGGCTACTCAGAAGGCTGAGGTGGAAGGATCGCTAGAGCCCAGAAGGTCGATGCTGGGGTGGTCGTAAGTGTGCGTACCACTGCATCCCAGCCTGGGCGAAGGAGTGAGACTCAAACTCAAAGAAAAAAACAAAAAACAAAAACCAGAAGTTAAAAAATGAGAATTTTTTCCTAACGGTCTCATAAGAAAAAAAGAAAGTTATAAATTTATTTTAGCTGGGCATAGTGGCTCACGCTTATAACCCCAGCACTTTGGGGGGAAGAGGAGAGAGGACTGCCTAAGTCCAGGGGTTTGAGACCAACCTGGGCAACTTGGTGAGACCACATCTCTACTATAAATCAAAAAAAATCCGGGTGTGGTGGCACATGCTTGTGGTTCCAGCTACTTGAAAGACTGCCTGAGCCCGCGGGTTTGAGACCTGCCTGGGCAGCGAGACCTCATCTCTACAATAAATAAAAAAATCAGCCGGGTATGGTAGCACATGCCTGTAGTTCCGGCTACTTGGAAAGCTGAGGCGGAAGGATCACCTGAGCCCAGCAGGTGGAGGCTGCGGTGACCATGAGTAGGCCACTGCACTCCAGCCTGGGCAACAGAGAAAGACTCCTACTCAAAAAAAAAAAAAATTATTTTAGGTTCATTTTATTAGTTTGTATATTTTTCTCTCCCCTTCTTTTATATGGAAATGTTCTTAAGTTTCAGCACTTGTTTAGTTTTCTCCCTTACATCTGCACTGGAGTCAAGGTACTCTCTATCTGAGGACTTCTGTTATAGCTAAAGAAATTTCAGATTATCAATCATGTGTCTTTTTAAGAGAAGTGACATCTATTCTTGTGGCTGGAACTACAAGTGCACACCACCTTGTCTGATAATTTTAAAAAACAATTTTTTTGTAGTGACAGGATCTCACTATGTTGCCCAGTATGGTCTCGAACTCCTGGCCTCAATTCCTGCCTTGGCCTCCCAAAGTGCTGGAATTACAAACATGAGCCACCATGCCCAGGCACCCAGGCAAATAGTTTTTCAATAGTATGTTTTCCTGAACTATTTTCTTGTGGCTTTGGGGAAATTATTCAAGCCTAACATTTATTTGTTAAACAAATTGTTGTGAAGATTAAATAATTAGCCAGGCATGGTGGCAAATGCCTGTAGTTCCAACTACTTGAAAGGCTGAGGCAGAAGAATCGCCTGAGTCCAGCAGGTCGAAGATGTGGTGGCCGTGAGCATGCCACTGCATTCAGCCTGTGTAAAAGAGTGAGACTCTGACTCAAAAAAACAAAACAAAAAAAAGATTAAATAAGATAATGCACATAAAAGTATGGTAGAGTGCAGGAAACTAAAAATTTCCAATAAATGGTACCAATAATTATTAATAGTGAAATAAACATTCACTAATTTCAAGTGATTGATGCTCACTCATGGTGTCAAATGAATGTAACCTAAAGGATTTTGGCTCTAGCAATTTGTAGGTCAGAAGATTTCTACAAAGAAACTAGGTTTCAGCTGAGTGTGGTGGCTCATGCCTGTAATCCCAGCACTTTGGGGAGGCATAGGCAAGAGGGACTGCCTGAGCCCAGGGGTTTGAGACCAGCCTGGGCAACTTGTACTGCATCTGTACAATAAATTTTTAAAAATTAGCTAGGCATGGTGGCATGTGCCTGTGGTTCCAGCTACCCATAAGACTGAAGTGGAAGAATCGCCTGAGCTCAGCAGGTCAAGGCCACAGTGGCCATGATCGTGCCACTGCACTCCAGCCTGGGTGACAGAGTAAAACTCCAACTCCAAAAAAAAAAATGAAAATAGGTTTCTTGGCTGGGCAAAGTGACTTGAGCCTGCGGTGAGTTGTAATCATGTCACTGTTAACCTCAGCTTGGGCAACAGAGTAAAACCCTGATTCCAAAAAAAGTAACTTTTGATATTACTATTTCACTTGGAAACTTTACTAGTTCATTTCTCTGAGCATGTATGCAGAGCAGAATCAACCTGAAGACCCCAATAAGGAATTTTAAATACTTTTCAAAGACTCACTACTAATGTTGATAAAGTGTATGACTGCTAATTTTAATAGCAGAAAAGGAAGTTTAATGCACCTACTTCTGAACCAGACAGGATCCAACACTGAGGTTAAAAAGTAAAAAGATGATATAATATATAGCTTTCTCCTCAAACTGATATACAGATTCGACACAATCCCTATCAAAATCCCAGTTATCTTTTTTATACAAACTGACAAGCTGATCCTAACGTTCTTACAGAAATACAAGAGACCCAAAAGAGCCAGACAATCTTGACAACAAAAAAGATTATAGAATTTGGGAAGATTATACACTTCCCAAATTCAAAGTTTACTACAAAGCTACAGTAACCATGATGTTTGAGACTGGCACAAAAAAGGATATATAGATGTATGGAATAAAATCCAGAGTCTAAAAATAAGCTCTTATATTATGATCGACTGATTTTCTTTTCTTTTCTTTTTTTTTGAATTAGAGTCTCACTCTGACTTTGATTTATTGTAGAGATGAGGTCTCGTCAAGTTGCCCAGGCTGGTCTCAAACCTGTGGGCTCAGGCAAGCCTCTCACCCCGGCCTCCCAAAGTGCTGGGATTATAGGCATGAGCCACTACACCCGGCCTGACTGATTTTCGACAAGGTAATCAAGACCTGTAGTCCCAGTTATTCAGGAGGCTGAGGCAGAAAGGCTGAGGCAGACCTCCTGAGCCCATGAGGTCGAGGCTGCACTGAAGCCCTGATCATGCTACTGCACTCCAGCCTGGGCAACAGAGTGAGACTCTGATTTAAAAAGAAACAAACAAACAAACAAAAAAAAATCCCTGATCAAAGACCTAAATGTAATAGGTGTCCCCTCCAAAAAAAAATCAGAATAAATTTTTTGGAGGGTGGGCCCCTTGTGATACAGGCTCCGCCACGAGGTATGTTCTAAGGACCCATTGGCATCAGCACACTAGCTACCATTGTTGTGAGAGGCTGTGTTCAGCTTCATTTAATTTTTTTTGGAGATTCCTTCAACACACTTGCCCATTTCATGATAGGTGACTTATGAGCACACCTGACCACACCGTGCTGAGTATTAAGTAGTTCTTGACCAAAAACTGCATGACCCCCATGTCCCACCCTCCTTATTCACCCCATCTCTCTCTGAGCAACTTGTTTTTTGTTTCCCCAAATGAAAGAAGTCCTCAAAGCAAAACATTTTGCTGATATGGAAGAGGTGAAATAAAAAACGGCAGAAGCACTAAAAGTAATCAAAATGGATGAGTTCAAAAACTGTTTTGAGCAGTGGAAAAATCATCTCAATTAGTGTATTGCATCAGAGTACTCTGAAGGTAACATGTAAGAATAAATACATATTTTTAAATCAATACATTACAGGGTTTTTTGAGTCCCATCCTCATATAACTTTTAGAAAATACATACATATACATCTCTATGCATGCCTCATTTTAAAAGCACTATATGGTTTAGTCTGGTCCTCCAGGAATCTATACGGCTTCTGGGTCAAAAACTGTCTACAGCTATGCCAAAAAGATAACTGAAACCTCAGATCAATACTAAAGAGGAGCCGGGCTTGGTGGCTCACCCTATAATCAAGTAAAGGCTTCAAGTATTAATTCAAACATGTAAACAAGCAAGAATTTCACATTTCTACATTTTAAGTACTCCTATAAGAATAATACCTGACTTTATGAAGCTGTTTTGAAGTAAAGGCTCTTCAGAAGAAACATATTGATGACTTGTTGTTAAACTTGTACTCCCAGATGCAGCTGGTTGGGATGATACACGAGGAAAATGGTTTGTATGTGATCCTGTGGATGGATAGTTATATTGCCAATTCAAAGGTAGTGGTGGGTTAGCTCCAGGAAGAAAGCCACCAGAAGGCATTGGTGTAGCAGCTGGGTTTTGAGAAGCAGGTGGTGGCATTTGGGGAACAAGCTCACTATGGACTGAAGATGTCACTGGATTACAGGCCACAGGTGGTCTATTAAGAGTCTGTCCAGATCCCTGAGAACCACTATAATTAGAGTGTCCAGAGACTGGATTCAAAGTCTTTGCTGGTATGAGATGAGGGTAGGATCCCGGAAGCTGGAAATTATATCCTTGGCTCACTGACACTTGTGAAGATATCAGTGCGTTTTGGACAGGACCTTCCAAGAAAAGAAGAAAAAGTTAGTCTTGCCAATGAATATAGCAATACCTTAAAAATAAAGAAAAAACCAGGCATGGTGGCTCAAGCCTGTAATCCCAGCACTTTGGGAAGCCAAAGAAAGGATTATCTAGCCGGGCTCGGTGGCTCAGCCTGTAATCCTGCACCTTTGGGAGGCTGAGGTGAGTGGATTGCCTGAGCCCGCGGGTTCGAGACCCGCCTGGGCAACTTGGCGAGACCTCATCTCTACTATAAATCAAAAAATTAGCTGGGCGTGGTAGCGCGCGCCTGTAGTTCCAGCTACTTGAGAAATGAGGTGGAAGGATCGCCAGAGCCCAGCAGGTTGAGGCTGCGGTGGCTGGGAGCAGCTACTGCACTCCAGTCTGGGCAACAGAATGAGACACCAACTCAAAAAAAAAAAAGAGAGGATTATCTGAGCATCTGGGTTCGAGACCAGACTGAGCAACATGGTGAGACCTTGTTTCTACAATAAATCAAATAATTAGCTGGGCATGATGGTGCATGCCTGTAGTTCCAGCTACTTGGAAGGCTGAGGCAGAAGGATCGCCTGAATCCAAGCAGGTCGAGGCTGTGATGGCCATGAGTGTGCCACTGCGCTCTAGCCTGGGTGGCAGAGAGAGACTCCAACTCAAAAAATAAAATAAAAAAAACACACAGTACTCATTACAGTAATTAAAAAGGTAAGTAATTCAACTTAAAAAATAAACAAAGTATTTAAACAAACATTCAAATATATTTTCTCTTTTTTTTTTTTTTTTTGAGTTAGAGTCTCACTCTGTCACCCAGACTGGAGTGCAGTGGCCGCTCCCGGCCACTGCTGCCTCAACCTGCTGGGCTACGGCAATCCTTCCGCCTCAGCCTTCCGAGTAACCGGAATTACAGGCACGCGCTACCATGCCCGGCTGATTTTTTTTTTTTTGAGTTGGAGTCTCACTCTGTCACCCAGACTGGAGTGCAGTGGCCGCTCCTGGCCGCCGCAGCCTAAACCTGCTGGGCTCCGGCGATCCTTCCGCCTCAGCCTTCCAAGTAGCTGGAATTACAGGCATGTGCTACCACGCCCGGCTGATTTTTTGATTTATTGTAGAGATGAGGTCTCGCTGCCCAGGTGGGTCTCGAACCCGTGGGCTCAGGCAATTCACTCACCTCAGCCTCCCAAAGGCGCGGGATTGCAGGCTGAGCCACAGAGCCTGGCTTGATTTTTTGATGTATTGTAGAGATGAGGTCTCACCAAGTTGCCCAGGCGGGTCTCGAACCTGCGGGCTCAAGCAATCCACTCACCTCAGCCTCCCAAAGCGTGGGATTACAGGCTGAGCTACCGAGCCCGGCTTATATTTTCTCTTTTATTTATTTTTGACTTAGAGTCTCACTCTGTCACCCAGGCCAGAGTGCAGCGGCACACTCACAGCCATCGAAGCCTCAATCTGCTAGACTCAGGCAATCCTTCCGCCTCAGCCTTTCAGGCAGCTGTAACTACAGGTGCACACCACCATGGCTGGCTAATTTTTTTTATTTATTGTAGGGACAAGGTCTCAACAAATCACCCAGGTTGGTCTTGAACCCCTGAGCTCAGGCAATCCTCTTGGCTCCACCTTCCAAACTGCTGGGTATTACAGGTATGAGCCACCCTGCCTGGCTTCTAACACATTTTCAAAGAAGATATACAAACAGCTAATAAGCACATGCAAAACACTCAACATTAATAGTCATTAGAGAAATACAAACATCATCAGTCACTAGAAAAATGTAAATCAAAACAACAAAGAAATACAACTCATACCAACTAGGATGCTTGAAATAAGACAGATAGTAACTATTATTGACAAGGGCATGGAGAACCTGGAACCCACATATATTGCTAATGAGATTGTAAAATGGTATGACCACACTGAAAAACAGTTTAGCAGTTCCTCAAAAATGCTAAACATAGGTATCATATGATACAGCAATTCCACTCCTACTTTGCACAAAAACTTGTATATGAATGTTCACAGAGCATTATTCATAATATCCAAAAAATGGAAACAACTCAAATGTCCATCAACTGATGAATGGATAAACAAAATGGGTTATATCTATACAATGGAATATTATTTGATCATAAATACAAATAAGATATTGATGACATGCTACAACACAGATGAACCATGAAAATATTACTAAATAGCCAGGCTCGGTGTATATACATATATGTAGTACATGCATTCTATATATGTACATATATATATGTATAGATATAAGTTCAAGGAGGGACTTAGTCTATATACACTGTTCTGCAAAACAATACAGGCATCCTTCCAGGACAAGAGAAATAGATTCAAAGGTATTAACTGCAGTACTGTTTACAATAATAAAAAATTAGAAGCCAATTAAATATCCATTAACAGGAGACTGAATATATTGTGGATTAGTCACACAAAGAACTAATTATCAAACTATTAATAAACCAGATATACATCTACTAACAGATAAATTACAAAAAGAATATTAAGAGAAAAAGTAAGTTACAGAGAAAAATACACTTTTGCTAACCTTTTTATGATGAAAAATTTCAGACATAAAAATAAGACCACTTCATACAGTCTTTCACAAAAAATTTAAATGCTGATTGGAATTGCATTTGATTTACATATTAATTTAGGATTCGTTGATTTTTTGGGAGTCAGAGTCTCACTATCGCCCATGCTGGAGTTACAGTGGCATGCTCACAGTCACCGAAGCCTCAATCTGCTGAGCTCAGGCAATCTTTTCGCCTCAGCCTTCCAAGTAGCTGGAACCACAGGCATGTGCCAGCACACCTGGTCTTGCCAAGTTGTCCAGGCTGGTCTCGAACCCCTGGACTCAGGCAATCCTCTCTCCTCACCCTCCCAAAGTCTTAGGATTACGGATGTGAGCCACCATGCCTGGTTAGTTGATATTTTTGATAGAAATTCTCTCCATTCTAAAACATGGTATGGTTGGGCACAGTGGCTCACACCGGCTATCCCAGCACTTTTGGGAGCCTGAGGCAGAAGGGTCATTTGAAGCCAGGAGTTCAAGGCTGTCATGAGCTATGATTGTGCCACTGCACTCCTGGGTAGTCACATTTTTGTATATCCCTCCATTTATCTAAAACTTATTTTATACCTTTAAATAAAATTCCATGCTTTTTCCAAAGGTTCTTACACCTTATTTATTAATTTTGTTACTAGGTATCTTACAACTTTCACTACTATGAATAGAATGTTTATATTTCTAACTGTAGTTTTTTTTTTAAAGGCTTTCAATTATTCAAGTTACCACAAATGCCTAAAGATAAGATTTTCCCCAAAAACTATGCCTCAAAAAAGAGGAAGGGAGGTCAGACACAGTGGCTCACACCTGGGCGACACAGTGTGACTCTGACTAAAAAATAAATAAAAAATATCAGCCGGGCACAGTGGTTTAAGCCTGTAATCCCAGAACTTTGGGATGCTGAGGCGAGAGGATTGCCTGAGCTCAGGGGTTCGAGACCAGCCTGGGTAGCTTGGTGCAACCTCGTGTCTACAATAAATCAAAAAATAAGCCGGCTATGGTAAACCGTGCCTGTAGTTCAAGTTACTTGGAAGGCTGAGGAAGGATCACCTGAGCCCAGCAGGTCAAGGCTGCTGTGGTCATATGCGTGTCACTGCACTGCAGTCCAGGTAAGAAAATGTTAAGAGATCTCAGTTGCAAATATATACATAAATGAATATATGTATTGGGTCACTACTTAAGATATAGTTCCTATTTTAGATTATAGTTAAAGTATAAAAGCCACCTGACTTATACTCTTGCATTCTCCTTTATTCCTTTATGATTTATTCCCTATACATTCTATTATGTTTTAAAACACAAATCATATCAACTCCTCTGCTCAAAACCTCCAAAGTCCTTATCATAGCTTACAAGACCCTCTATGTCCAAGGCTTCCTTTCTGATCTCATTACCTACTTTTCTTTCTTTCATTAGATAATCATTTTATTTTAATAAAACAAAGCCTGGCTGGGCTCAGTGGCTCAGCCTATAATCCCAAATCTCCAAAAAGGATCACTGCAGCCCAGCAGGTCGAAGTTAGGGTGGCTGTGAGTGTGCCACTGCACTCCAACCTGGGTGACAGAGAGACTCTAACTCAAAAATATAAAAAAATAAAATAAAAAATAAAGCCGGGCTCGGTGGCGCAGCCTGTAATCCTGCAACTTTGGGAGGCTGAGGTGAGTGGATTGCCTGAGCCTGCAGGTTCGAGACTCGCCTGGGCAACTTGGCGAGACCTCATCTCTACAATAAATCAAAAAAATTAGCCGGGCGTGGTAGCGCGTGCCTGTAGTTCCAGCTACTTGGAAGGCTGAGGCGGAAGGATCGCCGGAGCCCAGCAGGTCGAGGCTGCGGTGGCTGGGAGCGGCCACTGCACTCCAGTGTCGGCGACTGAGTGGGACTCCAACTCAATAAATAAATAAATAAATAAATAAATAAAACAAAGCCAGTATAATACATGTTTTTTCTAATCTAGAAATAAGTCAAGGCTTTTCCACTATACCCTGATTCTTTGATTTTATTTACTTCTTACTTACTCATTAAACAAATGTTACTTTAAAGTTCAATTTTTCTGTAAGGCTCGGTTAACATAGAGTATGTCAACTCATACAACAAAGTGACCAATGTCTTGAACCACAGATATGGTTCTTCTCTCATTAGGCCCCTCAAGGTCTAACCCAATTATTCCATTTTACTATCAGTAATATTATTTGGGGGTTTTTATGGGTTTTTTTTTTTAGTTGGAGTCTCACTTGGTCACCCAGGCTGGAGTGCAATGGCATGCTCACGGCCACCATAGCCTCGACCTGCTGGGCTCCAGTGATCCTTCTACCTCAACCTTCCAAGTAGCCGGAACTACAGGCATGCACTACCAAGACTGAGTAAGTTTTTATTTTATTGTAGAGATGAGTTTTCACCAAGTTGCCCAGGCTGGTCTCGAACTTCCGGGCTCAAGCAATCCTCTTGCCTCAG
Organism: Cephalopachus bancanus; assembly: GCA_027257055.1. Lineage (NCBI taxonomy): Eukaryota > Metazoa > Chordata > Mammalia > Primates > Tarsiidae > Cephalopachus > Cephalopachus bancanus. Next base: position 229,110 of record JAPVLO010001115.1, on the reverse strand, counting down.
CCTTTCAAAGTGTGGGATTATAGGCTGAGCCACCGCAACCAGCCAGTAATAGTATTTGTCAATCTGTATATGTCAAAGATATTTTTTTATCTAATATCTCTAACACTGGAGAGGTGATTATGCATTCTATATTTAAGTCAACTTAGAGCAGATTGAGTTTCAATCAAACACCACCACCTTTACAATTCTACCTTATAATATTCTACCATAAAATATAACATAGCTAGCCATGCACAGTGATTCACAACTGTAATCCCAGCACTTTGGAAGACTTGAGGGCCAAGAATTCAAAAAGAGCCTGGGCAACATAGAGAGACCCCATCAAAAAAATAAAAAAATTAGCTAGGCCTGGTGGCCTGTGTCTATAATCCCAGTAACTCAGGAGGCTGAGGGAGATGATCATTTGAGCCCAGAAAGTGGAGGCTGCAGTGAGCCAAAATTGTGTCACTGCACTCTGGCCTGAGTGACAGAGCAAAACTGTTTCTAAAAAAAAGAAAAGAAAAAAACATAAAATAACTTACTAAATAATTTCCACTGAAGACTGAAAGGCCTCTCTCACCCTTGCCCAGGAAGGAGTACAGTGATGTAATCATAGCTCACTGCAGCCTCAAACTCCTCAGCTCAAATGAATCTCCACTCTCAGTCTCCCATGTAGCTGGGACAACAGTCTGGCTAATTTATTATTGTTTTAGTATAGACAGGGTACTGCTATGGTACCCAGGTTGGTCCTGAACTCCTGGCCTCAAGTGATCCTCCCACCTCCCACCTTGGCCTACCAAATCCCTAGAATTACAGGCATGAGCAAACATGCTGGCCCTGAAATCTCTTTTTATTTATTTATTATAATTTTTTTTAGTTGAAGTCTCACTCTTACCCAGGCTGGAGTACATACAGTGCACGCTCATGGCCACCGTAGCCCTAACCTGCTGGGCTCAGGAGATCCTTCTGCCTCAGCCTTCCAAGTAGCTAGAACTACAGGCACACACCACCACACCTGACTAACTTTTTGATTTATTGTAGAGATAAGGTCTCACCAAGTTGCTCAGACTGGTCTCCAACCTGCAGGCTCAAACGATCCTCTCACCTCGGCTTCCCAAAGTGCTGGGATTACAGGCGAGCCACCACGCCCGCCTTCATTTTTCTTAACTTCTTTGGCACACACAAACACTGATCACTCCCACAAAGCCTGGCACTGCTCTGATTCAAATACTTGATTTGGTTCCCTCTCCTACTTGACTATGTTAAAGTAAATTAAAATGGAGACCAGGCACGAAGAAGCCATGAGCAGACAAACCCAGCTGAGATCCATAAGTGACCGTATCTTGCTTAATTTACAAACATTAAGTAAAATTTAACTTGGGCTAATTCTTATAAATGCCTGTATTTAAAAGAAAAATAGTGGGCCATGTCTGTAATCCCAGCACTTTGAGAGGCCAAGGCAAGAGGATAGTTTGAGGCTAGAAGTTCAGGACCAACCTAGGCAACATAGCAAGACTTCATCTATACAAAAAAATAAAAGAGAATAACAAAATAGGCTGGGCTCAGTGGCTCAGCCTGTAATCCCAGCACTTTGGGAGGCCAAGGCGAGTGGATTGCCTGAGCCCGTGAGTTTGAGACCAGCATGGGGAACTTGGCGAGACCTCGTCTCTACAATAAATCAAAAATTAGCCAGGCATGGTAGCGCACGCCTATAGTTTCAGTTACTTGGAAGCTGAGGCAGAAAGATAGCCAGAGCCCAGCAGGTTGATGCTGGGGTAGCCATGAGTGTGCCACTGCTCTCCAGCCTGGGCGACAGAGTGAGACTCCAACTAAAAAAAATAAAAATAAAAGTGAAAATCAGCCAGGCATGGTGGCCTGAACCTGCAGTCCTAGCTACTGGGAGGCAAAGACAGGAGGATCACTTGAGCCCAGGAGTTCAAAATAACAGTGAGTTATGATCATACTATTGCACTTCAACCCAGGAGACAAAGGGAGACCCTGTCTCAATTTAAAAAAAAAAAAGAAAGAAAGAAAGAAAAAGAAACCTTAAGCCAACCAATCAGAAGCTGTTTACTAACTTATATAATTAGAGTCTTTTTAGCAGGATAGACCAGATAAGACAACTGTACCACTGTAACCAATCAAGTATTGTTTTTGCTTTACTTCCCTGTTTGCCCTATAAAAGTCTTCCCCTTGGCGGGACCTGGTGGCTCATGCCTGAAATCCTAGCACTTTGGGAGGCCAAGACGGGAGGACTACTTGAGCTCAGGAGTTTGAGACTAGCCCAGACAACACAGCAAGAGCTCATCTCTACAAATAATCCAAAAATTAGCCAAGCTTAGTTCCCAGCTACTCAGGAGGCTGAGGCGGGAGGATCATCTGAACCCAGGAGGTTAAATCTGCAATAAGCCATGATTGTACCACTGTATTCCAGCCTGGGTGACAGAGGGAGAACCTGATACACACATACACACACAAAAAAGCTGGGCATGGTAGCTCACACTTAAAATCCCAGTACTTTGGGAAGTCAAGGTGGGAGGATGCTTGAGCCTAGGGTTTCTGGACCAACCTGGGCAACATAGAGAGAACTTGTCTCTACAAAAACAAAACAATCTTCCTTTTACATTCCCTTGGTGAAGAACCCTGGGACCACTTATCTTTTGGTGCTGCCTGATTCATGAACTGCTGTTTACTAAAATATACTCAAGTTTTTTTTTTTTTTGAGTTGGAGTCTCACTCTGTCGCCCAGACTGGAGTGCAGTGGCACGTTCCTGGCCACCGCAGCCCCGACCTGCTGGGCTCCGGTGATCCTTCCGCCTCAGCCCGGCTAATTATTTATTTATTTATTGTAGAGATAAGGTCTCGCCAAGTTGCCCAGGCTGGTCTTGAACCCGCGGGCTCAGGCAATCCACTCACCTCAGCCACCCAAAGCGCAGGATTACAGGCTGAGCCACCCGAGTCCGGCTTATTCTAAAGTTTTATTGTGCCTCCAATTTACCTTTTAACAACTGCTAAATTAAAATTTAGGGGATTATAGGAGGTCAGAAAACCAATGACTCACACTTATCTTTCCAAACTGAGAAACAAATGGAAATCTCTGGGACAAAATGATCAACTAAATAAATTCTCAGGGTGGGTGCAGTGGCTCACGCCTATAATCCCAGCATTTTGGAAGGCCAGGCTGAGAGGATTGCCTCAGTCCTCATCTCTACAATAAATCAAAAATTTAGCCGGGCATGGTGGCGTGTGCCTGTAGTTCCAGCTACTTGGATGACTGAGGCGGAAGGATCACCTGAGCCTAGCAGATCAAGGCTGCAGTGGCCAGGAGTGTGCCACTGCCCTCCAGACTGGGCGACAGAGTGGGACTCCAACTCAACAAACAAATAAATAAATTCTCATTCAGTCCTGGCTACAGGCGAGTGTATTGTCTCCACTGAGAATACTGCAGGTTACTTTCTAGATCTTTCTATTTACAGTTAGGCATTTATACTGATTCTTTGTCTTAAGACCTTGAAGAAAGCAATATATATATAAACATGAATTACCATCTTGATCCAATTGAAAAGTATTTAAACTATTCAAATTATGATCCTAAGCCTGAAATTATTTTAAGATAAACAGTTTAAAAAAAATAAGCAGATTAAAAGGTTGGTCAGAGGAAAAAAACTACTATTTAATGATCTGACCAATGAGAAGTCATCAGTGAGAATGCTACGTGTCTGTTTAGAATCAAGGAAATGTCCTGGGTTCCATAAGGCTAATGTATTCTGTATATACAATGAAAGCAGCTAAACACTATGACTATCTTACCACATATACAGATTTTGAAGGTTTCACTTTCCCTAAATTTTATGCCCTTGGTGTTTACATAACCCATTTATATAGCCTTCTAGAATCCTTCTTGAAATACAACATGGAGTAAGGAAAGAGAGAGAAACATAACTAAATCACTTGCCTCTGACTGATCTCCAAAATATAATATCAGAGGGATATATTCTGAGATAATAATTACTTATAATTTCTAAGAATATTTGCTTATATAGGCATGATTTATCAAATACTAACACATGAGGTACAGAATCTGCATATTACATGGGACCTTCCTAGAGATTCTGATACTCTGAGAAACTTCAGGCTTATAGCAGCTAAGCAACCTGCCCAAAATCTTAGTTCATTCACTGAACTCCAAGTGATTTTTTAATATATTTTAACTCCATAATACTGTGTTTATTCAGTCTCTGGGACTTACTATAAAAAGCTACCTAAAGGAATGTCATAAATCCTACATAATCAACTTCCTGATAGTACAAGGTAACTGTATAAATGTATATAGAAAGAAGATTATAAAGCAGCATAGACTAGAACTACCCAAGCTGAAATCCTGGTCTTGACATTTAGAAAGTGTTTGTCCTTGACTGAAATATTTAACCCCTCTAGACCTTAGTTTCCTTATTATTAAAGTGGGAATAGTAATAGTACCTACATTATAGGGTTGATGTATATGATAAGCAGAAAAATGGCCCCCCAAGATGTCCATGTACCTAATCCCTGGAATCATGTTAGGTTACATGGCAGAGGAAAATTAAAGGTACAGGTGGAATCTAGGTTGCTAATCAACTGGCCTTGAAATGGTCAGATTATCATAGATGATCAGGACGTGGCTTATGTAATCACAAAGGAGAAAGACAGAAGCAAAAAAGTCAGTGTCAGAGTCATATATGTGAACAACACTCAACAAACCACTGCTGTCTTTGAGGATAAGAGGGGGCCATGAACCAAGGAATAGAAGCTAACAAATATGAAAACCCTCCAGAAAGCAGAGAAAGAAAAGAAAAAGAAAAAAAAAAACCCTGATTATGTACTAGAGCCTCCAGAAAGAAGTGCACTCTGACCCCTTGATTTTAACCCAACGAGACCCATTTCAGGCTTCTAACCTCTAGAACTATAGAATGGCAAATTTGTGCTGTTTTATGCCACTACATTTGTGGCAATTTGTTACCACAAATTAGAAAGCTCAGCCTGTAATCCCGCGCCTTTGGGAGGCTGAGGTGAGTGGATTGCCTGAGCCTGCGGGTTCGAGACCCGCCTGGGCAACTTGGTGAGGCCTCATCTGTACAATAAATCAAAAAATCAGCTGGGCGTGGTAGCGCACGCCTGTAGTTCCAGCTACTTGGAAGGCTGAGGTGGAAGGATCGCCAGAGCCCAGCAGGTCGAAGTTGCCGTGGCCGGGAGCGGCCACTGCACTCCAGTCTGGGCCACAGAGTGAGACTTCAACTCAAAAAAAAAAAAGAAAGCTAACACAATGTGAGAATGAGTTTTATGTGCTACATTTATAATAGTGTTTCTCATATATAGTTAGTCCTCATTAAATGTTAGCTACTACTATCATCATCTAAGAAACATATAGTTGTGTCCTTAACACTACAGTACTCATAGGTAATTCTACTATTAGTAAAGAAAATAATTTAATTGAATTTTTTCTAGTCTGCTGTTTAGTTAAAGATCAGTCCTATATTTAGACTACTTATTCACCCTTTGCACTCGGAGACATCTTGCAGATTACCTACTAGTAACTCAATTGCACTTTTTTAATGAAATAGTGAAAAAATGAATCATTTCACGTTAAATATTATAGTGTTGGAACCAATTATTTGTATTTCAGCGACCCTCTTAGAGACTAGAAGGGAGATCTGCATAGTTTACTAGATTTATGATGTCCCCTCAGAGGAGACATCTAAGTGCAAGGGACTCATTTTACTTCAAATGGTTGACTAAGACTATTTTATTCATTCCCTGATCAATATATTTGGCATATAATGAACTTTTGGACATTGAGGAAATGTTATTTATGACTTATTTATGACAAAAAACAGTCACCAACATGCATTGCAGGTTCATTGATACATGTTGTGCAATACTAATTTGTTTGATATCTTCTACCTGGTGTTTTTCTATTCGAATAGACAATGCAGTGGCATTCCATCCCTTCCATATTAATAATATGCAATTTATTGTCCAGTCTGTTATTCAAAGAAGATGTGAAAGGACGTACTTGTGATTCCTGAAAACCACTTCTCAACTGATCAATCACACCTCAGTACATATTCCACCTCTTTATTTGCCTTTTCATGAATTTGAATGGAAAACTTTAAGGAACCATACATTTTTGAAAAATTTGTGCTTGCATAAATTTGTCCTGTATAATTACCAGCAATTTCTTTATGTCCCCTGAGAAAGAATATCCAACTGGTTTGCTTGATTTACTATGTCCCCCCAGAGGAAACATCTGAGTGCAAAGGGTTTTTTTTTACTTCAATGGTTGACTAAGAACATTATTTTATTCATTCCCTGATCAAAAAGACACTTTTACTAAGTATCTTCCAAGGACACAAGGGTAAGATCTATCCTACCACTGCCCCCAAGCAGCTCTTTCTAGATGGGAACACAAATCATCAGGCAATGACAACAGAGAGTGACATGATAAAAGAACCCAGAATGCTGTGAGATCAATGAGGAGGCAGCACTTGGGCTAGACTCAAGGCAGAAAGATAGCAAAGATGCTTTCCTGGGGAAGGGGATTTTAAGTTGAAACCTGAAAAAAGAATACAAGTTAGCCTCAAAAGAAGTGTCAAGAGTGTCCCTAGTAAACAGAACAACATGTGCAATAGTTTGTGATAAAAAATTGGCATTCTTAAGAAAGTTCAAGCCGGGCTCGGTGGCTCAGCCTGTAATCCCGCGCCTTTGGGAGGCTGAGGTGAGTGGATTGCCTGAGCCCGCGGGTTCGAGACCCGCCTGGGCAGCGAGACCTCATCTCTACAATAAATCAAAAAATCAGCCAGGCGTGGTAGTGCATGCCTGTAATTCTGGCTACTTGCAAGGCTGAGGCGGAAGGATCACCGGAGCCCAGCAGGTGGAGGCTGTTGGTGGCCGGGAGCAGCCACTGCACTCCAGTCTGGGCGACAGAGTGAGACTCCAACTCAAAAAAAAAAGAAAAAAAAACAAAGTTCAGTATCTGAAGTGAAGGAGTTTGAATTTGAGCCTAAGAGCAATGGGGCTTTGAAAGACTACCTGTGAGACATTATAAATTTGTATTTCAGAGACCCTCTTAAAGACTAGAGGGGAAATCAAGAGAGTGGAAGGAGTCTCAGCAGTAATCCAGGAAAAAAATTATGGACTGAATTGCAGCAGGGGAATTCAGAGATGTTTGAATCAATTTGTTTATGAAAACATTCATAAAATTAATTTCTAAGGAAATTTTGAGTCATGTAGATAAAAACAGGTCATTTCAATGGCCCAATTTTGTATTTGTATTTATAATCTTATCACAGGCCAATATGCTAAAGAGGCAGCTTCAAGCCAGGTACAGTCAAATGAATGCCAAGTATCAAAACGTATAAAATAAGCAAAAGTGTGACAGTAGGTCAATAAAGATAAAAAGAATATGCAGTCACAAGGCCACATAGAAAGATACAAAATAACTTGCTTTGTAGTAGTCATCATTATAGACCTATAGGAAGTGACTATAAAGTGAAAATCTTGTATGTACCAATTTGCAAACAGTTCATTAGAATTATAGTAATAAACATGCAATAGACAATAATTTTTTAATTCTGTAGTGATTATTAAATTAAGTATCCCGCTCTCTCTCGGTCTCTCTTTCTCTCTTTCTGTCGCTCTCTCCCTCTCTGCAACTCTCTCCCCGCCTCTCTCCCACTTCCTCTCTCTCTCTCTCTTCACAGACCCTTTCCCTTTTTCCCTTGTAACCGCTGCTTTAATAAATCTCTTGGCCTTAAACGGGTGAGGAGTCATTTTTTACTGGCGCCGAACTTCTTTCACTGAGCCAATTGGAATGATTATAGTGTTGGCTATCGTTTCTGCTGTGAATGAAAAAAATAAAAAATAAAAAAATAAATTAAGTATCCCATCAAGATAATGAATCCACTGGGTGCAGTGGCTCACGCCTGTAATTACAACACTTTGGGAGGCAGAAGCGAGAGGATTGCCTGAGTTCAGGGGTTCCAAGACTAGCCTGGGCAACTTGACGAGACCTTGTCTCTATAATAAATTAAAAAATTAGCTGGACACAGTGGCATATGCCTGTAGTTTCAGCTCAGTAAGTTTTACCTCAGTAAGGCTGAGGCAGAAGAATTTCCTGAGCCCAGCAGGTTGAGGCTACGGTGGCCGTGGGTGTGCCACTGCACTCCAGCCTAGGTGACAGAGTGAGACTCCCACTCAAAATAATAATAATCAATTATTTTTAAGGAGTCCAGAATATACCACTGTGGCATAAAAATTATTTTGAACAAAAGGCATTTAAGTTCCTGAAATGCCTGCATTAAAAACAGAGCCCTACCAAAAAACCCAACTGTCAAAATCCTTTCCCAGAAGCAACCAGGGAAGATGTCAACCTGACTCTTATCACCTGAGAAGAAAATCTCCACACCACACCTAAACAGATATTGTCACAAAACTATCACATCTATTCTAAGGGCCTAAGAAATGTTTTTTCTTTCAAGCCACCAAAAGTGCTGAAACAGAGGCTCCATGTTTTTTTTTTTTTTTAGTAGAAACAGGATCTCAATATATTGCCCAGGCTGGTCTTGAATTCTGGCTTCAAGCAATCCTCCTGCCTTGGCCTCCCAAAGTGCTGTGACTATAGGCATGCATCCCCATGCTTGACCAGAAGCCCCAAATTCTAACCACACCTTCTTGAGTCACATTTTTGTGAACTTCCCTACTTATATGATCAAAATTTGTCCTTTCTATTGCTTATTTGTCATGTCATTTTAATGTGCAGGCCCCTAAGCACAGAATCTATGATGGTATTAGAAAAGTTCTTCCACCCTAACAACTGAAAGCAAGTTTAATCTTTAAAAAGAAAAAGCAAGCCAGGCTCGGTGGCTCAGCCTGTAATCCCAGTGCTTTGGGAGGCTGAGGTGAGTGGATTGCCTGAGCCCGCGGGTTCGAGACCCGCCTGGGCAACTTGGCAAGACCTCATCTCTACAATAAGTCAAAAATTACCCGGGCATGGTAGCGCACGCCTGTAGTTCCAGCTACTTGGAAGGCTGAGGCGGAAGGATTGCCGGAGCCCAGCAGGTTGAGGCTGTGGTGGCTGGGAGCGGCCGCTGCACTCCAGTCTGGGTGACAAAGTGAGACTCCAACTCAAAAAAAAGAAAAAGAAAAAGCAGTTTCATTCTACCTGGGGCATAATAAAAATAAATAGGAAATCGGTGACCATGATAGTCACCTAAATAATGTTCCAACATACTCAAATTTAAAACTATTAAGTCAATTGCAGCTTCAGTCAAACATAATATATCATATTATTTAATGTTTTAAGATTGAATTATATTGCTTTTATAGATATTTTTATTTTAGGAGAAGAAAAATAGAGCAATCAGAACCTTGAAGAACACCAAACATTTAAGTAAAAGAGAGAGAAAAAAGCACCCCAAAAATGTAGAAATATTGAGAATGTTGCTATTGAGAAATAGCAATCAACGAGGTGAAAAGAAAACCAGAACTACTCTTCTGGTGATATCCTAGAAACTAATGAGAGTGACTGTTGTAAACATAATGGTCAAGGGTATCAAGTGCTGCTCAAAAATAAAATGAGAGCCGGGCTCGGTGGCTCAGCCTGTAATCCCGCGCCTTTGGGAGGCTGAGGTGAGTGGATTGCCTGAGCCTGCAGGTTTGAGACCCGCCTGGGCAACTTGGTGAGACCTTATCTCTACAATAAATCAAAATGAGCCGGGTGTGGTAGCGTGCGCCTGTAGTTCCAGCTACTTGGAAGGCTGAGGCAGAAGGATCGCCTGGAGCCCAGTGGCCACTGCACTCCAGTCTAGGTGACAGAGTGAGATTCCAACTCAACAAAAAAAAATAAAAATTAAAAATAAAATAAAAATAAAATAAAATGAGGAGGCCAGGCATGTTGGCTTAGTAGCACTTGGAGAGGACTGCCTGAGCTCGGAGCCTGGGCAACATGGTGAGACCTAGTCTCTACAATAATTTATCAAAAAATAAATCAGGCGTGGTGACACGTGCCTATAATCCCAGCTACTAGGGAGGCTGAGGCGGAAGGATCACCTGAGCCCAGGAAGTCTAGGTTGCAGTTAGCCAGAATCATGCCATTGTACTTACACTTGGGCAACAGAGTGAGACTCCAACTCAAAAATAATAATAATACAAAGTAAAATAATTACAATCTCACAAGTTTGTTTTTTGTTTTTTTTTTTAAGACACATGGTTTCGCTATGTTACCCAGGCTACAAAACATCCTTCCTTCTTAGCCTCTCAAGCAGCTGGTACTACAGGCAAGCACTACTGTGCTTTCTTTTAAGAGGCCGGGCTTGGTGGTTCAGCCTATAATCCCAGCACTGTGGGAGGCCAAAACGAGTGGATAGCCTGAGCCTGCAGGTTCAAGATCAGCCCGGGCAACTTGACGAGAAGACCTCTTCTCTACAATAAACCAAAATATTAGCCAGGTGTGGTAGCGCGCGCCTGTAGTTCCAGGTACTTAGAAGGCTGAGGTGGAAGGATCGCTGGAACCCAGAAGGTCAGTGCTGGTGTGGCCGTGAGCATGCCACTGCACTTCAGCCTGGGAGACAGAGTAAGACTCCAACTCAAAAAAAAAAAAAAAGATCGTTGCCAGGTGCAGTGGCTTACACCTTATACTTTGGGAGGCCAAGATGAGAGGATTACCTGAGCCGACGGGTTTAAGACCAGCCCGGGCAATTTGGCGAAACCTCATCTCTACAAAAAATTTAAAAAAAAAAAAAAATTAGCCAGGCATGGTGGTGGGCGCCTGTAGTTCCAGCTACTTAAAAGGTTGGGGCTACCCCAGCATCGACCTGCTAGGCTCCAGCAATCTTCTGCCTCAGCCTTCCAAGTAGCCAGAACTACAGGAGCATACCACCACATCTGGCTAATTTTTTATTATTGTAGAGACAGGTCCACCAAGTTACCCAGGCGGGTCTCAAACCCCTGGCTCAGGTAATCCTCTCACCTCTTCTGGCCAAGAAAGTTTCTTTAAGAAAGCCTACCAAGCCAGGCCCAGTGGCTCAGTGACCCGCCTGGGCAGGCAAGACCTCATCTCTACAATAAATCAAAAAGTCAGCCGGGCGTGGTAGCGCATGCCTGTAATTCCAGCTACTTGGAAGGCTGAGGCGGAAGGATCGCCTGAGTCCAGCAGGTCCAGACTGCTGTGGCCATGAGAATGCCACTGCACTCCAGCATGGGTGACAGAGTAAGACTATGACTCAATAAAAAAAAATTGTCAAAATTACATATGTGTGTGTGTGTGTGTGTGTGTGTGTGTGTGTGTGTGTGTGTGTGTGTGTGCAGATTTTTTTTTTTCCTTTTTTTGAGTCAGGTTCTCACTCTTACCCAGACTGGAGAGCAGTGGAACAATTACAGCTCATTGCAGCCTCAACCTTCTAGGTTCAGGTGATCCTTCCACCTCAGCCTCGGTGTAGCTGGGACTACGGGTGCATGTCACCACCCCTGGCAATTTTTTTTTAATAGATATAAGGTCTCACTATATTGACTTCACTGGTCTCGAACTCCTGGGCTCAAAGGATCCTCCTGTCTTGGCCTCCAATGTGCTGGAGTGCTGAATTACAGATGTGAGCCACCGCACTCAGTCAAAATTGTGTGTGTGTGTGTGTGTTTAAATTGGAGTCTCACTCTGTCGCCCAGGCTGGAGTGCAGTGGTACACTCACAGCCACCCCAACATCCTGCTGGGCTCCAGTGATCCTTCTGCCTCAGCCTTCCAGGTAGCTGAAACTACAGACACGTGCTACCTTTCCCGGTTAATTTTTTATTTATTGTAGAGACGAGGTCTCGCCCAGTTGCCTGGGCTGGTCTCAAACCCGCAGGCTCGGGTAATACACTCACCTCTGCCTCCCAAAGTGCTGGGATTACAGGCTGAGCCACCGAGCCTGACCAAAACTATACTTTAAAAGAGGCTTATGCCGGGCTCAGTGGCTCAGCCTGTAATCCCGCACCTTTGGGAGGCTGAGGTGAGTGGATTGCCTGAGCCCGCGGGTTCGAGACCCGGCTGGGCAACTTGGCGAGACCTCATCTCTGCAATAAATCAAAATGAGCCGGGTGTGGTAGCGCGCACCTGTAGTTCCAGCTACTTGGAAGGCTGAGGCGGAAGGATCACCGGAGCCCAGCAGGTCGAGGCTGCGGTGGCCGGGAGTGGCCACTGCACTCCAGTCTGGGTTACAGAGTGAGACTCCAACTCAAAAAAAAAAAGGAGGCTTATATTTGCAGTCTTGTGATTTACCTTCCATCTCAATTGGTCACATTCTTCCAATTGCTATCACCGAATTGCAGTCGCCAATTACATATCTGAATTCCCAACTGTTTCTGTACCCTATACACAGAAGTGCTTTCTTATTCTCTTTAATATACCCAAGGACAGAACTTAGAAGATGTGCAACAAATACATTGCTAACTGTATCAAATCAACATAGTGGCAATATCGCCAACACAGCATAAGCATATCACAATGATTAAATTACTTTAACATTTCAATATTATGACAACTACATTTACATATAAATTTATAAACACACTTGAAGAATTTGTAAATTTAAAGTTTGGGTAAAGGCCAGGCGAGGTGGCTCACACCTGTAATCCCAGCACTTTGGGAGGCCAAAATGAGAGGATTGCTAGAATTCAGGAGTTTGACACCAGCCTGGACAACCTCATCACTGCAAAAAAATTAAAATTAGGCCGGGCTCGGTGGCTTATCCTGTAATCCCAGCACTTTGGGAGGCCAAGGTGAGTGGATTGCCTGAGCCCGCAGGTTCGAGACCCGCCTGGGAAACTTGGCAAGACCTCATCTCTACAATAAATCAAAAATTAGCTGGGCTTGGTGGCTCAGCCTGTAATCCCGCACCTTTGGGAGGCTGAGGTGAGTGGATTGCCTGAGCCCGCAGGTTCGAGACCCGCCTGGGCTGCGAGACCTCATCTCTACAATAAATAAAAAAATCACCCAGGCGTGGTAGCGCATGCCTGTAATTCCGGCTACTCGGAAGGCTGAGGCGGAAGGATTGCCGGAGCCCAGCAGGCAAGGCTGCGGTGGCCGGAAGTGGGCACTGCACTCCAGTCTGGGCGACCGAGTGAGACTCCGACTGAAAAAAAAAAAATTAGCTGGGTGTGGTAGCGTGCACCTGTAATTCCAGCTACTTGGAAGGCTGAGGCGGAAGGATCGCCGGAGCCCAGCAGGTCGAGGCTGCAGTGGCCGGGAGCAGCCACTGCACTCCCATCTGAGTGACAGAGTGAGACTCCAACTCAAATAAAAAAAAAAAATTTTAAATTAGCCAGGAGTGGTGGCATGCACCAGTTACCCCAGCTATTTAGGAGGAGGCTGAGGCAGGAGGATTGCCTGAACTCAGGAGGTTGAGGCTGTGGTGAGCCGTGATTGTGCCATGTACTCCAGTCTAGGTGACAGAGTGAGACCCCTGACTCAAAAAAAATTTTTTATGTAAAATTGCAGTTTATAGATTACAAGAAAAATCTATAACTATATGACGTCTTGCTTAAATGTTTTCATCCTATGTAAATGTTACTAAGTATAAAATGTAGTTTATGTAATCTGTTACCATACACTTGAGAAAGAACAATTAATTCAACTTAACACCCTTTCAGTGCCTTTCCCCCACTTACTCTTTCTTCTGCCCACATAGCTGCCTACTCACATTTTTAAAAGTCTTTTAGAGCCATCTTTGTAAAGAAAACAGTAGTCTTCTCTAAAAACAATGTAAATCAGCAATTTTAGTCATTTAGGCTAGTTTCTCCAACTTCACAGCAATCTTAGATTCCAACGAGCAATTTAAGTACGTTAGTATTATCCCATTAGTCTTATTTCCATAAGCCAAAGACTTGTACCTAAATTGGTAAGCAATCTGTAGGCAGAAAATCTGTCTTTCTCTATAACAATTACAGTAAACTTAGCAAATCACATTGTAGGACAAGCTATGGAATCCTAGAAGTATAAAATTATGACATTCTCACACCAAATGACAAAGTATAGTGCCACATATACACTGTTGTCAGAGTTTCAGAGTTGTAGCCAACCACTTTCCACGTGACCTAAAGTCATCTAGAAACCAAAAGGGAGATCCTCCCTCTCTTTGGTTCTCCCACAACTGAAAAACAGGCGGCTAGGTGCAATTCTGGGAAGGTTCTGGGAAAGTTGAATAGGTCCTAAAGGAGTCTCCTAAAAGCAATAATTCATTCATCTTCTCAAACTCAGATTGAATACGATCCCGGCCCACTTCCGGGCCTGCAGAACCCAGGTGAACCAGACTCCAAAGCCTGCTCTCTAGCATACTGGGGTGAGGTGGTGGAGGGTGAAGACACCGACAATATGCTCCTTGTATGCGAGTTTTGAGGTGTTGACCGAATCTGTATTTTCTCACGCATGTTTACCCAGGGTGTCGCATAAAGCTCACTTACAGTTTGGTGACAGAATGAATAAATACGTGTGAAACACTAAGACGGCCCGGGGCTGGGGGTGCACATCCGTCGCGGTCTCAGTGGCCCAGCCGCCCATCACCACCGCGCCAGACCCCAGCAGGGAGGCCTCCCGGTCTACCCATGTCGCCTCCAGCGGCACTCAAAGGTCAGTTCGTGCCCGGGCTCAGGCTGAGCGCAGCACCCCCGCCCCCGGCAGCACTCACCGTTGGTGTAGGGAGACCCCGAGGCCGAGGCGGCCCCGTTCTGAGTCTGGAGGCTGGTTGGGGCGCCGCCGGAGGCTGGCATTCCCGGCTGGGACATGACGACGGCGGTTATGTGGGTTGGAAGGGGCTGCTCCGGGTCCTCAACAGCGCCAAGCGGAGAGCTGAAAGACGACTGCGAGGGAGAAGGCTAACGACTTAGCACTGAAGAGAAGAGAGGGCGGCGCATCAAGCGCGAGGCATGGCGCCGCGTTCTCTCCAGCCCGCCGGCGACCACGGCCTAGACTGGGAGCCGAGGCTTGGGAGTCGGGTCGGTGGGGCAGCGAACGCCCGGCTAGGAGGCTGCAGTCAAACCCGGAGAGAAGGAGGGAGGCCCAACCGGAAGTGCCTGTCAGCCGCCGGCCGCGCAGGCGCAATCGGGACACGTGGCACTTCCGGCTCCGGGCTTGCGGCGGCTTCTGGTGAGCTCTCCGGTCCCCGTGGAGTTGCCCGGGGCCACCTGACAGCTCCGCGCGTCCCGGCCCCGAGGACCGTAGCCGGCCTCACCTGCCACGTCACTGACTCTCACCGCCTGCCGGAAGTGGCATGTGTCACCGCTACGGAAATCCCCGCCTTCGTGAGCGTGACCTCGCCCGCGGAGCCAGGATCGAAGGGCAATCTGGGCTTCTGCAGGCGCTTTCGTGGGGTGGGACCGACAGTTCCTCTCCCCGGGTTTTGTGATTACCTGAGATGACACACGTCATCGTTCTCCGTTGACACCATGTCACCACTGCTAACTGAACCGGTTAATGTTCATTGCAGTATCTCATTTCATATTTCGTATTCACATATTCCAGGTGTAAATTGTAAAGGATTTTAAAAAGAGGTGGTATATGTGTTAAAAGTGTGATCAAGCCCAGGAAGGGGTCTTTTCTTTTTGACTAGAGGAATCAGGCATTTTTAATGTTGAACTCGCTGATTCATAGCACAGTCGTGCTAAAGTTCATTAACAGCATACTTAAATCGCAGTTTTGTTTCCTCTTCTAAGAGTTTACAGTAAAGATTCACTTCCTTTCTGAGCAACTAAACTTTTGGTGTTTGGGGTTTTTTTGGAAATAGACTTTTTTTTTACTTTTGAGACCGAAGGGAGGTAGAAACTGGGATGATTAAACATAGTTAATTAATCACAGTAATCATCTTAGTTACTTTCATTCTATTTAGGTTTTTCCTACTCCGGGCTGATGATAAAGTCCTTCTTCATAGATTTGTACTGTTGATTAAAATGTCATGCCATGGGTTTCAAAACCTCAGGGCAAAGTACATCTTACCTAATTCATTTAATATCAAATGTTAGCCGGGCTTGGTGGCTCATGCCTATAATCCCAACACTTTGGGAGACCGAGAAGAGAAGATTCCCTGAGGGAGTTCCAGACCAGCCTGGGCAACTTGTCAAGACCTCGTCTCTACAATAAATCAAAAAATCAGCCAGGCATGGTGGCACATGCCTGTGGTTCCAGCTACTTGGAAAACTGAGGTGGAAGGATCACCTGAGCCCAGCAGGTCGAGGCTGCAGTGACTATGAGCATGCCACTGCACTCCAACCTGGGCGACAGTGAGGCTCCGACTCAAAAAATATATATATGTCAAATGTCTACTATGAAATATTATATACAAAAAAAGCAAGATATAAACATTATGTCAGTCCTGAAAAACAAGCAGTAGGAATTCAGATAACCAAATATTAAATTTTATCTTACCCCTATTTGTGTTATCATTTGCCTTAGAACATTATTAAAAATGTATTTCTTTTTTTTTTTGAGTTGGAGTCTCACTCTGTCACCCAGACTGGAGTGCAGTGGCCGCTCCCGACCACCACAGCATCAACCTGCTGGGCTCTGGCGATCCTTCGACCTCAGCCTTCCAAGTAGCTGGAACTACAGCCACGCACTACCATGCTCGGCTAATTTTTAATTTATTGTAGAGATGAGGTCTCGCCAAGTTGCCTAGGCCAATCTCGAACCCGTGGGCTCAGACAATCCACTCACCTCAGCCTCCTAAAGCGCTGAGATTACAGGCTGAGCCACCGAGTCTAGCCTAAAAATGTATTTCTTTGTACAACATCCAAGTACAAAGTCTTCTTTAGAATGAGGACAATACTTTTAATCAAACTATTTTCAGTTTAGAGCTACAATATAGAAACCCCAAATCATAAATCCAGAAACACATAAAAAGATACACAAACACAAGCCTCTCAGTATTTTAAAGAGAAAATAGACCTCAGAGATAAACCTAACCTTCCTAAGGTCAGAGAGAAAATCAGGATCACTCTTCAGAGGCAAATACTTTCTCCTGGTCTCAACCTCGAATTCGTTTAAATTCTCTCTATGCTACTCATTTTGAATGATCACAGTTTGTTGACCTTGGCACAGAGGTTTGATTTGATTAAACCAAGCTATCTTTGAACTTTGTTCTGTTTAAGCAATATCTATGTGTTCAGAAATATTTAAAAGTAAATAATCTAATTGGTTAAATGAATGTAAATAACTTGCTAATAAGTAAACAATGCTTTTTTTTTTTTTAGTTGGAGTCTCACTCTTGTTGCCCAGGCTGGAGTGCAGTAGTACACTCACAGCCACCGCTGCCTTAACCTGCTGGACTTAGGGGATGCTTCCACCTCAGCCTTCCAAGTAGCTGAAACTACAGATGCACGCCACCATGCCCAGTTAGTTTTTTTGTGATTTATTGTAGAGATGAGAGCTCATCAAGTTGCCTAGGCTGGTCTCGAACTCCTGGGCTCAGGCAGCCCTCTCACCTTGACCACCCAAATTACTGGGATTAGAGGCTGAGCCACCGTGCCCGGCCAGCAATGCTTTTTAAAAATTTGTTCCACCCCTAAATATCTCTGTTGCCTTTTTTACCCCCAAAACTATGAGTAAGTCTTTGAAGTCTATCAAGTGTTTTTTATACTTTCATTGTAATCATCTTCAAGATATTGAGACTTTGTCATCTGCCTAACTCAGGGTTAGTAGGAAAGTAGGTAATTGAGGTGGGACAACATATTTTTAAAAGTTAAGTAATTTTATTTTATTTTTTTGAGTTGGAGTCTCACTCTGTAACCCAGACTGGAGTGCAGTGGCCGCCCCTGGCCACTGCAACCTCGACCTGCTGGGCTCCGGCGATCCTTCCGCCTCAGCCTTCCAAGTAGCTGGAACTACAGGTGTGCGCTACCACGCCCAGTTGATTTTTTTTTATTTATTGTAGAGATGAGGTCTTGCCAAGTTGCCCAGCCGGGTCTCGAACCCACGGGCTCAGGCAATCCACTCACCTCAGCCTCCCAAAGGCGTGGGATTACAGGCTAAGCCACCGAGCCCAGCTAATAATTTTTATATTATTATCCACACAGTGTCAAATCCTTTTGACTCCTTAAAGTGTGGCCACATAAATATATATATTTATTTTTAGAATTGGAGTCTCACTCTGTCACCCAGGCTGGAATGCAGTGGCACTCACGGCAACCCCAGTGTCGACCTGCTAGACTCCGGTGATCCTTCTGCCTCAGCCTTCTAAGTAGCCAGAACTACAGATGTGCACTACCATTCCTGACTACTTTTTTATTTTTATTGTAGAGACGAGGTCTCGCCAAGTTGCCTGGGCTGGTCTCAAATCCGTAGGCTCAGGCAATCCACTCACCTCAGTCTCCCAAAGTGCTGGGAATACAGGCTGAGCCACCGAACCCAGCCTGTCACATAAATATTATGAAAAAGTTATTAGTGCTATTATCAATTGTTAAACTTATTAATATTTTTTTGTACTGGGCACAGTGGCTCACACCTGTAATTCCAGCACTTTGGAGGCAGAGGCAAGAGGATTACCTGAGCCCATGAGTTCAACACCAGCCTGGGCAACTTGGTGTTGAATTAATAAATAAATAAAAATTAACCAGGCATGGTAGCACATGCCTGTGGTTCCAAATGCTTGAAAGACTGAGACGGAAGTATCTCCTGAACCCAGCAGGTCAAGGCTGCGGTGGCCATGAGCATGCCACTGCACTCCAGCCTGGGAGACAGTGTGAGACTCCAACTCAAAAGGAAAAAAAAAAAAAATATATATATATATATATATATATATATATATATATATATATATAGTTGTTGTTGTTCAATTACCTATATCTACTCTACACTACCTTACACTGTCTAAACTGATGTAATATTTTCTTTTTTATCTTTACTTTCTGGAACAACAGGACCTTTCTGCCTCTTATGTCTGCTATAAGATTTTCTGCACATTATTTTCAGAGCCTTCAACCCTTCTTAAAGAATATTGTAAACAACAAAATAAGTGATAAAAAATGGTTTCAATAAGGGTATAGGCACCATACAAAGAATATTTCATTACATTTGATTATTTACTTATTTAGACACAGAAAAAAAGAAAAAGGCATTCCTGATCAAATTTGCTGATATGCAGAAGCGGACTTAGGACCCCTATGCCTACATGCTCATGACTGTTGCATTGTCAGATGATAAATAGAATAAATTCTGTTTACTTTTCAGGAAAGGGGAAAATTATTTTAAGTCCCTTAACCCTTTGCACTCGGAGATGTCTCGTGAATCACCTGCCAGCAACTTGACCACACTTTTTTGCAAAATAGTGAAAAACAAATCACTACATATTAAATAATATAGCATTGGAACCAATTATTTTATTATAGTGCTATTTGGCTCAAAATGAAATTTTGGACATTGAGGAACTTATTTATGACAAAAAAATCAAAATTTTATGTCTTATTTTTCTCACGTGTGGTAACATGTGAAACAGTCACTGACGTGCATTGCAGTTTCATTGATACATGTTGTGCAATAGTAATCTGACATCTTTCACCTGGTGTTTTTCTATTGTACCAGACAATACAGTCTCATTTTCTTCCTCCCATGTTAATAGTATGTAATTTATTTTCCAGTCTGTTGTTCAAAGACAATGTGAAAGGACATTCTATGTATCACCAGCTGATATTTTTTTATGTATATCTCAGAATATTATTCCATCCCTTTATTTGCTTTTTCATGCAATTTGAATGGAAAGTTTCAAGGAAATGTACATCTTTGAAAAATTTGCACTGGTATAAATTTGTCCGGCAATCTTTTTATGTCCCTGAGAGGGGACATCTGAGTGGTTTATTAGATTTACAATGTCCTCTCAGAAGGACATCATAGTGCAAAGGGTTGATTTTTTTTGAATTATTCTATTGGTGACCAGGTGTGGTGACTCAAGCCTGTAATCTCAGCATTTGGGGAGGCTGAGGCGAGAGGATTGCCTGAGCCCAGGGGCTCGAGACCAGACTGGGCAACTTGGTGAGACCTCGTCCCTACAATAAATCAAAAAATATGCTGGGTGTGGAGGCTCGTGCTTGTAGTTCCAGCTACTTGGAAGGCTGAGGCAGAAGGATCACCTGAGCCCAGCAGGTCAAGGCTGCAGTGGCCGTGAGTGTGCCACTGCACTCCAGCCTGAGGGACAGTGAGACTCTGACTCAAAAAAAAAATTGTTCTATTTTGCTGGGCACAGTGGCTCACGCCTGTAATCCCAACACTTTGGAAGACAAGGTGAGAGGATTACCTGAGCCCACGGGTTCAAGACCAGCCTGGGCAGCATGGCAAGACCTCATCTCTACAATAAACCAAAAAATTAGCTGGACATGGTGGCACACACTGTAGTTCCAGCTACTTAGAAGACTGAAACAGAAGGCTCTCCTGAGCCCAGCAGGTCAAGGCTGCAGTGGCAGTGAATGTGCCACTGCACTCCAGCCTGGGCGACAGAGTGAAACTCTGACCAAAAAAAATTGTTCTATTTCAAACAAAAAATAGTTTCAATTACAAACAGGTTTATACAAGCAACAGTTTTATTCACCGAAACTCTCTGGTGGCTCTATTTTAAGAACAGTTCCTTTGACCTCATTTGCCTCTGACACAACATCTGTTTGTATCTGATCAGCAGCTCAGAAGTTACATCACAAGTACATTCATCCCACACCAAGCTAGTAAATCACCTTGCTTTATTTGTTTGTTTACTTAACTTAAATAGAGACAGGGTCTTGCTATGTTTGCCAGGCTGGTCTCAAACTCCTGACCTTAAGTAATTGTCCTATCTAGGCCTTCCCAAGTACTAGGATTACAGGTGTGAACCACCATGTCTAACTATCCTCTTGTTTTCTTTGAATATTTATATAGGCCTTAACCATTCTCATCATGCATTCTGTTTTGTTTTCATTGTCTTGCACTTAATATTTTAGAATAGTCTTTCTGGACTCCCTCTCTCTAATCCATCCTACATGTTGAGTTGACCTCCTCATTTTTATTTTTCCATAACCCCCAAATCTGTAATTACTCCCCCTGCCTGCTCCATCAAGTTAAAATTTTTCTGTATGACTTTTCTTATATTATGCCAACTAAAATCCAAAGTCCTACCTGTAGTCTTCAGGCCCCCACAGTAACCTAGTCTTGCTACCTACCTCTCTGACCTAATCTACCACACTCCCTCCTGCTCACGGCAATCCAGACATATCTGCTATTCCTGTGCTTTCCAAGTACAAGCCTGCCTTTAAGCTTATTTCTGTTACTTGGGATGCTCTTCCCCAAGCCATGCAGGGAGCTCAGTATCTCACCCTTCAGGCCTTTGTTAAAATGTTACCTTAGCCAGGCTCGGTGGCTCAGCCTGTAATCCCGCGCCTTTGGGAAGCTGAGATGAGTGGATTGCCTGAGCCCGCGGGTTCGAGACCTGCCTGGGCAACTTGGCGAGACCTCATCTCTACAATAAATCAAAAATTAGCCGAGCATGGTAGCGCGTGCCTGTAGTTCCAGCTACTTGGAAGGCTGAGGCGGAAGGATCACCAGAGCCCAGCAGGTCGAGGCTGTGGTGGCCGGGAGCGGCCACTGCACTCCAGTCTGGGTGACAGAGTGGGACTCCAACTCAAAGAAAAACAACAACAAAAACAAACAAACAACAAAAATGTTACCTTAATTGTATATGCTTACCTTCTGTAAGCATCCTGTACAACAGCATACTCTGCCTGCTCGCTCTCTGACCTTGTTAGCCTACTTATATTTCTTCATAACACTTCTCATCATTGTTATATGTTTGTGTCCACACTTATCCTTCTTCAGAGGAATATAAGTCTATACATATCCTGTCAATTCTAAGGTAACTACATCTATTTCCCTGTTAGACTCTCAGAGAGTAGTGACCAGGAACTGTGTCTTACTTTCCTGACTTACCTGTGTATTCTCAGCACTTGGCTTGGGCTTCACATTTAATAGGTGCTATATTGTGGTATTCAATAAACATCTTTGAATGAATAAATTCAAAGTATCTTCTCTTCCAGTCTTCTATTTTGACCTTCATTAATTCACAACTGTAAGTTCCTATTGCACTTACAACCTAAACTCCATCACTGGCACTTGTTTCTTTTGTTTTTATTCATTTTTGGTTTTGGTTTTTTTTTTTTCAGTCAGTCTCACTGTCCCCCAGGCTGGAGTGCAGTGGCACACTCATGGACACTGCAGCCTTGACCTGCTGGGCTCCGGCGATCCTTCCGCCTCAGCCTTCCAAGTAGCTGGAATTACAGGCAGGCACTACCATAGCCCAGCTGATTTTTTTATTTATTGTAGAGATGAGGTCTCGCTGCCCAGGCGGGTCTCGAACCCGCGGGCTCAGGCAATCCACTCACCTCAGCCTCCCAAAGGCAGGGGATTACAGGCTGAGCCACCGAGCCCGGCTAAAAAAAAAAAAAAAAAATTTTTAAGTGTCTTCTCTTCTAGTGTTCTATTGTGACCTTCATTAATTCACTACTGTAAGTACCTATTGCAGTTATAGCCTAAGCTCTCACTGGCACTTGTTTCTTTTCTTTTCTTCTTTTTTTTTTGAGTTGGAGTCTCACTCTGTCACCCAGGCTGGAGTGCAGTGGCCGCTCCTGGCCACCGCAAACTCGACCTACTGGGCTCCGGCGATCCTTCCGCCTCAGCCTTCCAAGTAGCTGGAACTACAGGCACGTGCTACCATGCCCGGCTGATTTTTTGATTTATTGTAGAGATGAGGTCTCGCCAAGTTGCCCAGGCAGGTCTCGAACCAGCGGGCTCAGGCAATCCACTCACCTCAGCCTCCCAAGGCACGGGATTACAGCCTGAGCCACCGAGCCCGGCTTCTTTTCTTCTTATTTATTTATTTTTTTGAGTTGGGGGTCTCTGTAGTCCAGGCTGGAGTTCAGTAGTGTAATCATGGCTCACCACAGCCTTGACCTTCTGGGCTCAGGTGATCCTCCTGCCTCAGCCTTCACAGTAGCTGGGACTACAGGCATATGCCTGACTAATTTTTTTATGTTTTGTAGAGACAAAATCTTGCTATGTTGCCCAGGCTGGTCTTGAACTCCTGGACTCAAGCAATCCTTCTGCCTCTGCCTCCCAAAGTGCAGGGATTACAGGTATGAGCTACCATGCCCGACACTCTTCTTTCTCTTTCCTTTTTTTTTTTCTTGTTTTTTGAGGCAAGGTCTCTCTGTCACCCAGGTTGGAGTGCAGTGGTACAGTCATGGCACTTACTGCAGCCTCAAGCTCCTGAACTCAAGTGATCCTCCCACTTCAACATCCCAAGCAGCTGAGGCTATAGGAGTGTACCACCACATCTGGTTTTTTTTTTTTTGAGTTGGTGTCTCACTCTGTCACCCAGACTGGAGTGCAGTGGCCGCTCCCAGCCACCACAGCGTCGACCTGCTGGGCTCCGGCGATCCTTCCTCCTCAGCCTTCCAATTAGCTGGAACTACAGGCGCGTGCTACCACGCCCGGCTCATTTTGATTTATTGTAGAGATGAGGTCTCGCCAACTTGCCCAGGCGGGTTTCGAACCCTCAGTCTCAGGCAATCCACTCACCTCAGCCTCCCAAAGGTGCAGGATTACAGGCTGAGCCACCGAGCCTGGCTTTTTTTTTTTTTACCTTTTTTGTAGAGATGAGATCTCCCTGTTGTATAGGCTGATCTCAAACGCCTGACCTAAAGCTGTCCCCCTGCCTCAACCTCCCAAAGTGCTGGGACTACGGGTGTGAGCCACCGCACCCAGCCTCTAGCATTTTTCAAAACTGTTGGTCTCAAGTTATTTTAAGTTCTCAACTATTATGCTATATTGTGACCCATCTGATACAGGCCTTATAGTGTAGCTGAAGTGCTAACCTCTAGTTAGGCCCATCTCACCTGGGCAAGGCTAGAGGCACAATATCAAATGCCAACTCTTTCTCCTTTTTAACTCCAAACACTTCCCTCTACCCTCCTCCCCCTACACATACCCTGACACCATAGTATTAGAGGTGTGAGATGTAACCTCCCTTCTGAACCTAGCTTTTCTTCATGATACTTCCTCCTGAATGTCCTCACCAGCTCCTTAATTCACTCATTTATTCATTCATGCAAAAAATATTAAATACCTTTCCTGTGCCAGGCATTAAGCAAAAACAGAACAGGACTGACAAGGTCTCTTCTGTCTGTGGAGTTTACAATTAGAGGAAACAAAAATGTAAATAAGTATTTTCAGGTTGTTTGTTTGTTTGTTTGTTTGAGTCAGAGTCTCATTCTATCACCCAGGCTGGAATGCAGTGGCATAACAGATCACCACAGTCTCAAACTTCTGGGCTCAAGCAATCCTCTTGCCTCAGCCTCGCAAGAGGATGGGACCAGGTATGTACAACCACGCCCAGCTAATATTTTGATTTTTTTGTAGAGATGAGGTCTCACTTTGTTTCCCAAGGCTGGTCTCAAACTCCTGGGCTCAAATGATCCTCCTGCTTCAGCCTCCTAAGTGCTGGGATTATAGGCATGATTCACTGTGTGTGGCCCACTATTTTTAAGTTTTAAGATTGATAAGTGGTATTAAGGAATCAGTGCTGAGATAGAGAATAATATGCAAGAGCCTGGTTTGAATAGTATGATGAGGACTGAAGGTGATGTTTAAGCTGAGATCCAAAGGATGAGAAAGCTAGCTATACAAACAGAGAAGAGGGAGAAGGAGGGCTCCAGGCAGAGGAAAAGCATCTACAAAGGCCCAGAGGCAGGAATGAGTTGCCCTAATGATCAAGGAAGGTTGGCATGAAGGAGATTGGAGTAGTAGAGGATTCATTGCAGTGAAGCCATTTTAAGACTTTAGAGACTTTGGGAAGCCACTGAAGAGTTGTCAATAAAGAAATAACTTGGTTTAATTCATGCTTTAAGATAAATTCATTTTTTAAAAAATCAGTCCAACCACACTGAAGATAATTGACTGGAGGGAAAAGAATGAAGTTGTTGCTGTATCCCAAGCCAGAGATGACAGTGGGTCTACAATAAAGTGGTTATACTGGAAATAGAGAAAAGTGAACTTACTAATCCAAGTTATCACTTTGGACTTTGGTATCTTTCTTGCTTTTTCTAGCCACATGCAATCAATCATGAAATCTTAACAGATTCCAACCCTTACAGTTTCTCACACATGACTTCCTATTTCTCTGTTCCCATTGACCCAACCCAGGTCTTGGTTACCTCTCACCTGCCTGATTGCAGCAGCCTCATTACTAACCTCAACTTTCAGTCTTTGCTTGTCTTAATGCAACCCACACACTGCTGCCAGAGGAAAGTTTCAAAAACACAATTCCAACCATGTTCCTGTTCTGCTCATAGCATCCAAAAGGCTCTACAGGCCAGGCACAGTGGCTCACGCCTATAATCCCAGCACTTTGGGAGGCCGAGGTGAGAGGATTGCCTGAACCCATGGGTTCAAGACCAGCCTGAGCAACTTGATGAGACCTTATCTCTACAATAAATTTTTTAAAAAAATTAGCCTGGCATGGTAGCATGTGCCTGTAGTTCCAGCTACTTGGAAGGCTAAGATGGAAGGATCACCTGAGCCCAGCAGGTCGAGGCCTTGGGAGCCGTGATCATCCCACTGCACTCCAGCCTGGGCAACAAAAAGTGAGACTCCAACTCAAAAAAAAAAACAAAAGGCTCTACAGTTTGGAAGTCAGGATCCCCAGTGGAGCAGACCAAATCTATCCAGTTAAACTATCATTCTTGCCTTGTGCTTTTTCCACATCCATTTTGCTATTCCATATCCATTTATGCTATTCTCTCATTATGATATAACACTCTTTCTGGACATTAGTCCCCATTTTACAGTTGCAGGAACTAAAACACTGAGTGGCTAGTAAGCCTGGAACCAGCCTTTGAACTATAGTCTGTAGCTAAAATGTTTTTATTTTAAAATGTTTTACAAAACTGTATAGTATGATTATAATCTTATAAATAGGAATTTTTAAAGGAGATTATTCCAGATTGAGAGTTGCTTTGTTATATCTTCAGCAAACAGCTTCATTCTGCCAACACTTAAAAGAGTTTTCTTCGTGCAAATTGTTTTTTTCAGTTCATACCCCAAAAAAAGTACTTCTAGTCAGAGCCTTTTACAATAAAAATACTAAGATATTTAGAGCTTTAAAAAAAAACTGGTTATAAACCGGGTTCGGTGGCTCAGCCTGTAATCCCGCGCCTTTGGGAGGCTGATGTGAGTGGATTGCCTGAGCCCGCGGGTTCGAGACCCGCCTGGGCAGCGAGACCTCATCTCTACAATAAATCAAAAAATCAGCCGGGCGTCGTAGCACATGCCTGTAATTCCAGCTACTTGGAAGGCTGAGGCGGAAGGATCGCCGGAGCCCAGCAGGTTGAGGCTGCAGTGGCAGGGAGCAGCCACTGCACTCCAGTCTGGGCGACAGAGTGAGACTCCAACTCAAAAAAACAAAACAAAACAAAAAAAAACTGGTTATAACCATGAGATTATAATCTCTTCAGGTAATTTTTATTTCCACTATATTTTCCTGGATTTTCCACACTTTTAATAATTACTGTGTATTACTTTTATAAAAGCAATCATTGGCCGGGTGAAGTGGCTCATGCCTGTAATTCCAGCACTGTGGGAAGCTGTGATGAGAGGATTGCCTGAGTCGATGGGTTCAAGACCAGCCTGGGCAACTTGGCAAGACCTCATAGCTACAGTAAATCCGAAAAATAGCTGGGCGTGGTGGTATGTACCTGTAGTTCCAGCTGCTTGGAAGACTGAGGCTGAAGGATCACCTGAGCCCAGAGGGTTGAGGCTGCGGTGGCCATAAGTGTGCCACTGCATTCCAGCCTGTGTGACAGAATGAGACACTGACTCAGAATAAAAATAAAAATCACCAGTCGGGCTTGGTGGCTCAGCCTGTAATCCCGTGCTTTGGAAGGTCAAGGTGAGTAAATTGCCTGAGCCCGCGGGTTCGAGACCCGCCTGGGCAACTTGGCGAGACCTCATCTCTACAATAAATCAAAAAATCAGCCGGGCGTGGTAGCGCATGCCTGTAATTCCAGCTACTCGGAAGACTGAGGCAGAAGGCTCGCCGGAGCCCAGCAGGTCGAGTCTGCGGTGGCCAGGAGTGGCCACTGCACTCAAGTCTGGGTGACAGAGTTACTCCAACTCAAAAAAATAAAAATAAAAATCACCAAAAAGATTGGGGGATTCAAGCCAGGCACAGTGGCTCATGCCTATAATCCCAGTATTTTGAAAGGCCAAGACAAGAGGATTGCCTGAGTTCAGGGGTTTGAGACCAGCCTGGGCAACTTGGCAAGACCTCATCTCTACAATAAATAAATAAAAAAGTAGCCAGGCATGGTGACACATGCCTATGGTTCCAACTACTTGGAAGGCTGAGGTGGAAGGATCACCTGAGCTCAGCAGGTCAAGGCTGTGGTGGCCATGATCATGCCCCTGCACAACCTGGGCAACAGACTGAGACACCTACTCAAAACAAACAAACAAAAAAAAGCCGGGCTCAGTGGCTCAGCCTGTAATCCCGCACCTTGGGAGGCTGAGGTGAGTGGATTGCCTGAGCCCGCGGGTTCGCAACCTGCCTGGGCAACTTGGCGAGACCTCATCTCTACAGTAAGTCAAAAAATTAGCCGGGCATGGTAGCACACGTCTATAGTTCCAGCTACTTGGAAGGCTGAGGTGGAAGGATCGCTGGAGCCCAGCAGGTCGAGGCTGCGGTGGCTGTGAGCGTGCCACTGCACTCCAATGTGGGCAGCAGAGTGAGACTCCAACTCAAAAACAAAAAAAGATTAGGGGGATTCAACCTTTAAAGGAATTAAATTCTGACATATGCTACTTTCTAATGATGGATGAACATTGAGGACATGGATGAGCATTGAGGATATTATGTTTAGGTAAAATAAGCTAGTCACAAAATAACAAAGAATGTGTGATTCCACTTATATGAAGTACTTGGAGGAGCCAAAATCGCAGACAGAAAATAAAATGGTGATTGCCAAGGGCTGAGGGAAGGGGGAGGAGGAGGGAGACTTACTGTTTAATTGGTATAAAGCTGGGTTTCTTTTTTTCTTTTTTGTTATTTATTTATTCATTTTTCTCTTCTAGAATTGGTTTTACAAGATGGAAGTTATGGAGATAGACAGTAGTGATGGCTGTACAACATTATGTATGTATTTAATATCACTGAACCTTACACCTTAAAATGGTTACGATGGTACATTGCATGTTACATACATTATTTTTCTGTTTTCTTTTTTCTTTCTTTTTTTTTTTTGAGTTGGAGTCTCACTCTGTCACTCAGGCTAGAGTGCAGTGGCACTCATGACCACCCCAGCATCAACCTGCTGGGCTCAAGCAATCGTTCCACCTCAGCCTTCCAAGCAAACAAAACTACAGACACACTCTAACTACCATGCCCAGCTAATTTTGATTTATTGTAGAGACGAGGTCTCGCCAAGTGGCAATCCACTCGCTTTGGCCTCCCAAAGTTCTGGGATTACAGGCTGAGCCTCTAAGCCTGGCCTCTTTTTTCTTTTTATAGAGACAGAGTCTCTCTATTTTGTCCAGGCTGGTCTCAAACTCCTGGCTTCAAGCAATCCTTCAGCCTTGGGATCTCAAAGTGCTGGGAATATAGGCATTAGCCTCCAAACCCAATCTGCTATGTGTATTTTTTCAACATCAACAACAAAAATTTTGGAAAAAAAAAAAAAAGACTGGGGAAAAATCCTATGTTTTTGGGGGGATATTTTTGTTTTTTGGGGTTTTTTTTTGAGTTGGAGTCTCACTCTGTCACCCAGACTGAAGTGCAGTGGCCGCTCCCGGCCACCGCAGCCTCGACCTGCTGGGCTCCAGCGATCCTTCTGCCTCAGCCTTCCAAGTAGCCGGAATTACAGGCATGCGCTACCACGCCCGGCTAATTTTTCAATTTATTGTAGAGATGAGGTCTCACTGCCCAGGCGGGTCTGGAACCCGCGGGCTCAAGCAATCCACTCACCTCAGCCTCCCAAAGGTGCAGCATTACAGGCTGAGCCACTGAGCCCAGCGGTTTTTTTTTTTTAGTTGGAGTATCTTCTGTTACCCAGGCTGGAGTACAGTGTCACACTCACAGCCACCGCAGCCTCAACCTGCTGGGCTCAGGCGATCCTTCTGCCTCAGCCTTCCAAGTAGCTGGAACTACAGGCATGCACTACCGTGCCCGGCTTATTTTTTGATTTATTGTAGAGACGAGGTCTCACTAAGTTGCCCAGGCTCGTCTCGCAGGCTTGAGCCACCGTGCACAGCCTCCTATGTATTCTTTAGGGCTCACCTCAAACACTAGCTTCTGCCGTCTCACCATTCCTTCAGCCCGTCACCACTTGGTGCATTGTAATCCTTTCTCTCCCCTTCTTCTATTGTCAGTTATTTATAGTGAACATGGGAAAAAGCACCAGGCAGCACATCACTCTACTTTATGGGAAGGGACTATGTCTTGTTTATTGTCATACGTGTTCTGACAATTAAGTTCCTGAACTTGCCACCATGGGTTTACATTGGCAGCACTGTACAAACAACTCGGTAAGGCTTCATAACCTTGGTATATTAGTGTCTCACAGCTGTATTCATGTCGACATGTGGCAGTATCTTGTTGAATGGTGTTCATTATTGTTGCATGTTTTTGATTGCTGTTACAAGAATGTTGGAACTTGAATTAGAGCAATGAACAAACATTAAATTTCTTTTTAAATTTGGCAAGAGTGGAAGTAAAATGAGGGACATGTTAGTCCAAGTTTATGGGGATAATGCCATGAAGAAAATGGCAGTGTATAGATAGAGTAAATGTTTTTCTGAGGGGAAAGAAAGTGTCTCTGATGAAGAGAGGTCAGGATGGCCAGTAATGAGCAGAACTGACAAAAAATTGCAAAAATGTGTTAAATTGTGCATCAAAATCATTAGCTCACTGTGGGAAGCATAGCAGACCAAATAAACACCGACAGAGAAACAGGAAAAATCTTAACTGAAAATCTTGGCATGAGAAAGGTGTGTGCAAAAATGGTCCCAAAGGAGTCTTGCATCATGACAATGCACCAGCTCACACAGCCCTGTCTGTGAGGTAGTTTTTAGCCAATAAGCAAATAAGTAAGCCGGGCTCAGTGGCTCAGCCTGTAATCCCGCGTGTTGGGAGGCTGAGGTGAGTGGATTGCCTGAGCCCGCTGGTTCAAGACCCACCTGGGCAACTTGGTGAGACCTCATCTCTACAATAAATCAAAAAAATTAGCCGGGTGTGGTAGTGCGCGCCTGTAGTTCCAGCTACTTGGAAGGCTGAGGCGGAAGGATCACCAGAGCCCAGCAGGTCGAGGCTGCGGTGGCCGGGAGCATGCCTCTGTACTCCAGTCTGGGCGACAGAGTGAGACTCCAACTCAAAAACAAACAAGCCAACAAACAAATAACTGTATAGGAACACCCTCCCTACTCACCCAGTCTGGCCCCAGTGACTTCTTCCTTTGCCCGAAGATAAAGGAAGACATTTTGATGACATTCAGGATATCAAGGGTAATACAACAACAGCTCTGATGGTCACTCCAGAAAAAGAGTTCCAAAATTGCTTTGACGGGTGGAGTAGGCACAATGCATAACTTCCCAAGGGGAGTATTTCGAAGGTGACCACAGTGATAATCAGCAATGAGGTGTGTAGCATTTTTTTCTAGGATGAGTTTGCAAACTTAATTATCAGACTTTGTATTTCCCCATTCCTATTTGTTTTACAATTTGTTGCTGAAGATTTTTTAACTGCAGACCAAAAGGCCAGGGATATCAGGCAAGAAATGCTATCCAGGACAATAGCTATAGGGTGATCTTGAGGAGCCCAGTTAATTCCTTCAGGTCGCTTAAGTGTTTATTAAACCAAACTGAATTCAAGACTAGGTGAATGTAGAGTGGGCAGAGGGGAACCCAGAGTGGAACAACAGGCTCCTGGGACACAGACCAATGGCCTCTAAGGAAACACTTCAACCCTCTGAAGACAAAAATTCCTAAAAGTCTTTTGTTGGAGCTCAGAAACCAATAGCTCAGAATAAAGGCCTCAGAATCAGCCCTCAGAAGCAAATGTTTTTCTGGCCTTCTGCTCTCCTGTCCCTAAGTCCCATTATCCTTTGAGGCTAGCCAAAGAAACTAGAATTCCTCTTCCCCAAGTCGAGTTATGGAAACCAGACTTCTTTCTCCTCAAAGACAGTCATAAAACCTAAAAATGTTACTCTAATTTTCCTTCACCTTTCTGTGTAAAAACTGGCCATAAAGAAATAGGCTGACGGGCGCAGTGGCTCACACCTGTAATCCCAGCACTTTGGGAGGTGTAGGCGAGAGGATTGCCTGAGCCCGGGAGTTCGAGACCAGCTAGGGCAACTTGGTGAGACCTTGTCTCTACAATAAATCACAAAAACTAGCCGGGCGTAGTGGCGTGCGTCTGTAGTTCCAGCAACTTGGAAAGCTGAGGCAGAAGGATTGCGTAAGTCCAACAGGTTGATGGTGCAGTGCCTTGAGCGTGCCACTGCACTCCAGCCTGGGTGACAAGAGTGAGACTCCAACTCAAAAAAATAAAAACCAAATACATAAATTCGTATGTCTTTTGCCCAATTAATCTGTCTCATGTCAGTGATTTTCAAATCTCCTTGGCCCCTACACCTTCATGTTACAAACAAATCATTTATTACATTTATTGAGTACCTAGTGTCTGCTAGGCACTGAAAATGGGCTCAGGAGGGAAAGAGGCAGGTATGGTTCATAACCTCAGGAAACTTCTAGAATATCTATTGGTGTTGTGATTATTTAAACAAATATTTAAACAAATTATCACATTTACATGTATAACTTCAATGATAAAGTAAATTGTACAGTTGCTGGGGAAACCTCTAATAGAGGACTTAACCAAGTCTGGGAGGAATGCCCTGATGAACCTGCAGAATTTAGTTGGGTGAAGAGCAGAGGTGGTGAGAAGCAGTTTTGGCAGAAGAAAACCCAAGTGCAAAGGAGAGAAGGGAGAGCATATGGAGTGAGGCACTTCCTGAGGCTGGCCCAGAAAGGAGGGGAGATACAGCAAAGCCAGTGATAGGCTTTGTTGCAAATCCTCAGACAGCTCCTTATTCTGTCCCTGTCATCTAGAATCTTAGATTTGAAATCAGTTTTGGAAGCACTGTCATCACATTTCCATTCAAGGCACCTAAGTATTGCCATTTAAAGAAGGCAATGCTAATCCATTAAAGAACACTGGAGTCAAGACAGTATTGTTTAAAGCTGAACATCCAGCATCCAACACATTATCTGGTACATAGTTCCATTATTTAAATCACTGGTAAATTCAAGAAACACTTGTACTTTAAAAATGTATTTTGAGGTCTGGAGCGGTGGCTTACACCTTTAATCTCAGCACTTTGGGAGGCCAAAGCGGAAGGATTACTTGAACCCGGGAGTTCGAGACCAGCCAGGGCAACATAGTGAGAATGAGACCTGGTCTCTACAGCAATAAGAAAATTAGCCAGGTGTGTTGGACAACTGTAGTCCCAGCTACTCCAGAGGTGGAGGCAGAAGGATCACCTGAGCCTAAGAGGTCGAAGCTGTGGTGAACTGTGATCATGCCACTGCACTACAGCCTGGGTGACACAGCGAAACCCTGACTCAAAAAATATATATATATTTTAAGCCCGGACACAGTGGCTCACATCTGTCATCCCAGCACTTTGGAAGTCTGACGTGGGAGGGCTGCTTGAGCCCAGGAGTTCGAGAACAGCCTAGGCAGCATAACCTTGTTGCTACAAGAAATTTTGAAAAATTACTGGGCATGGTGGCTTGTGCCAGTAGTCCCAGTTACTCGGAAGGCTGAGGTGGAAGGATCGCCTGAGCCCAGGAGGTCGAGGCTGCAGTGAACCGTGATCGTGCCACTGCCCTCCAGCCTGGGCGACAGAGTGAGATCCCAACTCAAAAAATATATGTATTAAAACAAACAAACAAAACAGAAGTCAAGGATAATTTTCCCAAGCAAGGGACGAGTGCTCCCTTCCCTTCTGGTCTCGCGCGTCCCTAAAACCCCTTTGGGCGAGCAGCTGTGAGATGGCCAGGCGGCGGACTGGATGGGGTGCGGATAGGCTAGCTCAGCCGGGAAATTGACAACGGGACAGCGAGGAGGCGGAACTGAGGGCGCACGGTGATGCGGCTCTGCGGACTGTCGCTAGTGAGGCACTCGCCGGCCCGGAAGGAGCTAATGCGAACGGGGGCCACTGCAGCCATCGCTCTTTGCAGTTGGGTCTCCGGGTGTCACACGGACGCAAAGCAGGGATTGCGTTCTCTCCAGTCTCAGGTGAGTGGCAGTTCTTCCTTCCGGGAGGACCGGCGGGCGGCAGCTGTGGATCCTGGGGAAGGAGTACTTTTAGGGCCTCGGCCCACTCAGGACCCCTGCCTTTGGCCCTGCGAGGAAGGGGCGCCTGTTTTTCGCTCTGGAATGAGGCGGCGCGAGGCTTGACCGCCCAATCAGTGCTCCGCGGGGCCGCTCTGATAGCCCTCGGGGCCGGACACTGCTGCTGTCAGATGCTTGGTCATTTCAGGAAAGAACGAGATGACTGCAGGCAAGCCCCGTACTTCCCCTGGGCCTCAGTTTTCTTACCTGGTTAAGTGAAGGCGAAGATCATTGACAGTAGAAGAGACTGCGACACGGCGTAGTGTTTTCAGCCCTCTCAATTAGGTGGAGGCAAACTGACCTTCCTTAGTAGTAGTAGTTATCGTTTTGCCATAGCCCAAATCCCAGTTGATGGGAAAATGATACACTGTTGGAAAAACTATAATGCTGTACAAAGTGGTCGAGATTTTCCAAGATAGAAATTTGTTTTAAAACAGGTAAACGATGACCTTGTAGAGAATGTGTTTCTCCAAAAAAATTACCTGGACGTGGACGCGGTGGCTCGTGCCTGTAGTCCCAGCTGCTGGGGAGACTGAGGAGGTTGTGGCTGCGGTGAGCCATGATCGTGCCACTGCACTCCAGCCTGGATAACAGGGTGAGACCCCGACTTAAAAAAAAGAAAAAAAGGCCGGGCGCGGTGGCGCACGCCTATAATTCCAGCACTTTGGGAGGCCGAAGTGGAGGATGGCCTGAGGTTTGAGACCAGCCTGGGCAACTTGGTGAGACCTCGTCTATACAATAAATTAAAAAATTAGCCGGGCGTGGTGGTGGCGCATGCCCGTAGTTCCAGCTACTTGGAAAGCTGAGGCAGAAGGATCACCTAAGCCCAGCAGGTCAAGGCTGCGGTGGCCGTGAGCGGATCACTGCACTCTTGCCTGGGCGACAGAGTGAGATTCCAACTTAAAAAAAAAAAAAAAGGAAAAAGAAAACAAATTATATATATATATTTTGGGGGGGGCACGGGGGGGGACCAGGAGTTTGAGACCAGCCTAGGCAACATAAGAAGACCCCATCACTACTACAAAAAAAGTTAATGTTGAAATTAATCTGCAAATTGTTATTTAAAATATTATGCTTTCAATTAATTTATCCTGAATGAATTTGAGTTAATACCATGTTATGGCTGTGTAGTATTCAAAGTATTTTCATGTACATTATCATATTTAATTATCCTTAGGACTCTGTGAGGCAGGCAGTATTTTTGTTGTACCCAAGAAATGGGGGCTCAGAAATATTGACTTTCCTAGAATGAAACAGTAGTATGTCAAAAAGTACTTTTTTTTTGAGTTGGGGTCTCACTCTGTTGCCCAGGCTAAAGTACAGTGGCGGAGCCCCAGCCTCAACCTGCTGGGCTCAGATGATCCTTGCACCTCAATCTTCCATGTAGCTGGAACTACAGGTGCTGGACACCACACCAGACTAATTTTCTGATTTATTGTAGAAATCAGTTCTTACCAAGTTACCCAGGTTGGTCACAAACCCCTGGGCTCAGGCAATCCTCTTGTCTCCACCTCCTAAAGTGCTGGGATTACAGGTGTGAGCCACTATGCCCAGCCCAAAAGGTATATTTTAAATCCAGATATTTTTTATTCTAGAACAGATACTACATCAGTTTCACTATAACACCTCCATGTTTTGTCCTAAACCAGATTTATTTATTACATTGATTCTGTAACCATACTCTGATGTCATATTTACCCCTATAAACTATTATGTCTCTTATTTTCTCCCAGCAGCACTTTGTGGATATTTGTATCTTGTCATCTTATGGGTTTGTTTTTTTTTATTTATTTATGGAATCCCTAAGAATGAATGTGCTTTTGTTTGTTTGTTTGTTTTGAGACAGGATCTTACTCTGTCACCCAGACTGGAATACAGTAGCATGATTATGGCAGTCTCAAACTCCTAGACTCAAGCAATCCTCTGGCCTCAGCCTGAGAGGCTGGCCTCAAACTCTTGGACTCAAATGATCCACCCATCTCAGTCTCCCAAAGTGCTGAGATTATGGGCATGAGCCACTAAGCCTGGATGTATATATATTTTTTACGTAAATGGTTCTGGTTAATTACATAAGTCAGTTTTAAATATTTAATGTCCATGTAAGTTTTTTAAATTTGCTTTTAATTTTTTTATAATAGCTTTTTGGAGATATATTGACATAACATAAAATTTATCCTTTTACAATATACAATTCATTGTTTTTAATGTAGTCACAATGTCGTATAACCATTGCCACTATCTAATTCCAGAACATTTGATCATCCCAAAAAGAAACCCAGTACCCATTAGCAGTCACTCCCCATTTTCCCTTCCCCCAGTCTGACAACCACTAAAGTACTTACTCTAAGGATTTACCTATTCTGGACATTTCATATAAATGAGTCATCCATATAAGTTTAATTGGACAAGACTTTAAGAAGTTATTTGTAATCTGAGAAGTTCTGTTCCATTACATCCTTTGCACTGATTTTCATGTTACTTGAGTAGATCACTTTTCTGATCCGCACAGGGACTTTTTCTGTCTGGTGTTCATGCAATAAATAAATCTGCTGACGTGTGTGTGCTTCCTTGTTCTTGACCTTTGCTCTTCACATGTCCTAATGATGTGTTCATGGTGTTGTATAACCTGTTCTCAGGGCTCAGGTATCTGTTTGTAGCTAAGTAATTTTTATTCTTAGTTGGGCATTTTTACTTCTACTTCAAACAAAACAAAAAAATTCGTTAATTCTGTTTCTAATGACTGCTAGCTTGTTTTAAGGCTCCTAGAAGCCACGACTTTAAAGAAATATAAATCTTATTATCTTCTAAAGCAGAGTTTCTCCATGTGTATTATTATATTCTCTTGGAACAAATTTTACAACAGCAAATTTGTACCATCCTTATGCAAAAAAACCCTTTTTTTTTTTTTCAAGGCATAGCCAATCACACTCTCCACCATTCCTTAGTTTTCATATAACCACAGTCATTTTCAGTGAGGACTTTGTCTTGCTATCTGTAGCATTGCCCTCTGCTCTTTGTGATTACACTGCCTGTCAGTGTGGACGGTGTACCTTCTAGCCTGACTTCAGGTATCTTTCACCTCTATTTCATCTATCCTAGTCAGAGTCAGATCTTGGACTTGCTGCCACCCAAACCTGAACTTAACTCATTCAAGATAAGATTGTTTTTTTTTTTTTTTGAGTCGGAGTCTTACTGTCGCTCAGGCTGGAGTGCAGTGGCACACTCACAGACACCCCTGCGTCGACCTGCTGGGTTCAGGCGATCCTTCCACCTCAGTCTTCCAAGCATCCAGAACTACTGGCGCGTGCTACCACACCCGGCTAATTTTTTGATTTATTGTAGAGATGAGTTCTCGCCAAGTTGCCTAGGCGGATCTCAAACCCCCAGAGTCAGGCAATCCTCTCACCTCAGCCTCCCAAAGTGCTGGCATTACAGGCATGAGCCACTGCGCCTGGCCTAATTTTTTTATTTATTGTAGAGATGAGGTCTTGCCATGTTGCTCAGGGTGGTCTTGAGCCCCTGAGCTAAAGCAATCCTCTCCCTTCCTTCTCCCGAAGTGCTAGGATTACACGCTTGAGCCACTATGCCTGGCATTTTTTTTTTTTTTTTTTGAGTTGGAATCTCACTCCTTCGCCCAGGCTGGAGTGCAGTGGCACACTCACAGCCATCCCAGCACTCACCTGCTGGGCTCCGGTGATCCTTCCACCTCAGCTTTCCAAGTAGCCAGAACTGCAGGCATGCACTACCACTCCCGGGTGATTTATTGTAGAGATGAGATCTCGCCAAGTTGCCCTGGCTGATCCCGAACCCAAGGGCTCAGGCAATCCACTCGCCTCGGCCTCCCAAAGTGCTGGAATTACAGGCTGAGCCACTGAGCCTGGCCCCTCTTTTTTTCTTTCTTCTTTTTTTTTTGAGTTGTAGTCTCACTCTGTCACTCAGACTAGAGTGCAGTGGCTGCTCCCGGCCACCGCAGCCTCGACCTGCTGGGCTCCAGTGATCCTTCCACCTCAGCCTTCCAAGTAGCTGGATCTACAGGCGCGCGCTATCACGACCGGCTAATTTTTGATTTATTGTAGAGATGAGGTCTTGCCAAGTTGCCCAGGCGGGTCTTGAACCCGCTAGCTCAGGCAATCCACTCACCTCGGCCTCCCAAAGTGCTGGGATTACAGGCTGAGCCACCGAGCCCGGCCCTTTCTTCTTTTTTTTTTTTTTTTTTTTGAGTTGGAGTCTCACTCTGTCACCCAGACTGGAGTGCAATGGCCGCTCCCGGCCACCGCAGCCTCGACCTGCTGGGCTCCGGCGATCCTTCCGCCTCAGCCTTCCAAGTAGCCGGAATTACAGGCATGCGCTACCACGCCCGGCTGACTTTTTTGATTTATTGTAGAGATGAGGTCTCGCTGCCCAGGCGGGTCTCGAACCCGCGGGCTCAGGCAATCCACTCACCTCAGCCTCCCAAAGGCACGGGATTACAGGCTGAGCCATCGAGCCCGGCTGAGACCCTAATTTTTAAAAAAAGAAGAAAGGAGCCGGGCTCAAGCAATCCTTCGGCTTCAACCTTCCAAGTAACTGGAACTACAGGTATGTGCCACAACATCTGGCTA
Source organism: Cephalopachus bancanus (assembly GCA_027257055.1). NCBI lineage: Eukaryota > Metazoa > Chordata > Mammalia > Primates > Tarsiidae > Cephalopachus > Cephalopachus bancanus. Next base: position 191,077 of record JAPVLO010001115.1, on the reverse strand, counting down.
ATTTTTAAATTTTTATTGTAGAGAAGAGATCTCGCCTAGTTGTCCGGGCTGGTCTCAAACTCCTTGGCTCAGGCAGTCCTCTCTCCTCGGCCTCCCAAAGTGCTGGCATTACAGGCATGAGCGACTGACTGCACTTGGCCTTTTTTTTTTTTCTTTTTTGAGTCAAAGTCTCACTCTGTTGCCCAGGATGGAGTGCACTGGCACGCTCACTGCTACCACAGCCTTGACCTGCTAGGCTGAGGTGATCCTTCTGCCTCAGCCTCCCAAGTAACCGGAACTACATGTGTGTACACCTGGCTCATTTTTAAATTTTTATTGTAGAGAAGACGTTTTGCCAAATTGCCTAGGCTGGTCTCAGAACTCCTGGGCTTAGGCAATCCTCTCACCACTACTTCCCAAAGTGTTGGGATTGCAGGCATGAGCCATCACACCTGGCCTTGCTTCTTCCTTCTAATCTTTTTTTTTTTGAGTTGGAGTCTCACTTTGTTGCCCAGACTGGAGTGCAGTGGCACGTTCCTGGCCACTGCAGCCTCGATCTGCTGGGCTCCGGCGATCCTTCTGCCTCGGCCTTCCAAGTAGCTGGAACTACAGGCGCGTGCTACCACGCCCCGGCTAATTTTTTATTTATTGTAGAGATGAGGGCTCGCCAAGTTGCCTAGGTGGGTCTCAAACCCTCAGGCTCAGGCAATCCACTCACCTCGGCCTCCCAAAGCTCTGGGATTACAGGCAGAGCCACTGAGCCCGGGCTTTCCTTCTCATCTTAAAGAGAGAAAAGCACTCTCAGTTCAAACTCCTCTTGAAACTTTGTCCCTTCTTTATGGTGATTTTCCTCCTTTCTCTTTCTCTTCCTTTCTACTAACTCCTTCCCTTCAGTTTATCATCATACTCAAGCCTCACCTTTCTTTGAGAAGAAAATCTCACCTCCCTCATTCCATTTCTGACTTTTTGAAAGAGGAACCTATTCCCACTGTCCCCCCATTAACTTCTTCTCCCATTCACTTCTCAGTAATAACAGCACCGGCCTTACTTTTTGTATTTTATCTCATTTGATCATTGCAGACCCTGAGAGATTTTTCTGAAGAAGTTCATAACTCGTCCAAGGTCACACTGTTTATGAATACTGGAAATGGGCTCTACTCTGCTTAAGCACTGGTCACAGGGTGTCCTACACCACTGCTCTGCTGCTGGCTATTCATGCTGTCAGCAATTGGCTCCTTGTCACCAAAGCCAGCTATGACCTCTCTGTAGTTACATTTGATGTGGCTAACTTCTTTGCTTCCCATTTTTGCCAGTGTCTCTTCTAGTTCTTCCACCCTTTCCACTTTCAATTGCTTCTTCCACCCCAATCTGTCCCTTTTTTTTTTTTTTTTTTTTAGTTGGCGTCTCACTCTGTCGCCCAGACTGGAGTGCAGTGGCTCCCGGCCACTGCAGCCTCGACCTGCTGGGCTTGGGCAATCCTTCTGCCTCAGCCTTCCAAGTAGCCGGAATTACAGGCATGCACTACCACGCCCGGCTGATTTTTTGATTTATTGTAGAGATGAGGTCTCGCCAAGTTGCCCAGGTGGGTCTCGAACCCGTGGGCTCAGGCAATCCACTCACCTTAGCCTCCCAAAGGCGCGGGATTACAGGCTGAGCCACCGAGCCGGCTGGGCAAAGGTTTTAAAGTGGCAAATTACAGGCCACCCCAGTGAATGACAAACAGTTTACTTTGATCCAGGGAAAGCTACAAGTCAGGAAGTAATATGTATTAAACTTAGAAGGATAGCTAAGAGGTAGTTGGTGGAAGTGCTGGAATACTAGACTAGGAGTTAATAGAATCATTGCTCAGCTTGAAAACCTCTGATAGCTCTCCATGAAAATGTATAGGGGTGGCCAAATAATTTATCACCAAATCAGGACCTTTTTGAATGAAAGGATCCACTATTAATAATGACACTGGGATAACAGCTATAAGCTGAGACTATCCCCAGCAAACAAAATTATGGTCACCTTGACTATGCCATAAGTCAAGTACAAGATGACATTTTGGTAAAGCTGCTCTGGAAGCATTGTACAAGATGGGTAGAGACACATTTTGAAGTTAAGATGGAGTTTAGGAATATGACATAAGGTTCTTGACAAGATGGTTCCATGGGAACTAAAGAAAGCATGAGTCTTCACTGCAAGAAATGAGTAGGATTAGAGAATAACTGTATGTGGGATATGAGGGAGAGGAAGGAATTACACGCCAGAGTCTTAAATCGTGAGCTGGAGGGATTAAAAAATGGTCATTTAAGCAAATGTATGGCCGGGCGTGGTGACTCAAGCCTGTAATCCCATGCCTTTGGGAGGCTGAGGTGAGTGGATTGCCTAAGCCCGTGGGTTTGAGACCCGCCTGGGCAGCGAGACCTCATCTCTACAATAAACTCAAAAAATCAGCCGGGCGTGGTAGCACATGCCTGTAATTCCAGCTACTTAGAAGGCTGAGGCGGAAGGATTGCCGGAGCCCAGCAGGTCGAAGCTGCAGTGGCCAGGAGCAGTCACTGCACTCCAGTCTGGGCGACAGAGTGAGACTCCAACTCAAAAAAAAAAAAAAAAAAATGGTCATTTAAGCAAATTTATGGCCAGGCATGGTGACTCAAGCCTGTAATCCCAGCATTTTGGGAGACTGAGGCAAGAGGATTGTCTGAGCTCAGGGGTTCAAGACCAGCCTGACAACCTGGTGAGACCTCATCTCTACAATAAATAAATAGAAAAGTAACTGGGCATGGTGGCTCGTACCTATTGTTCCAGCTGCTTGGAAGACCGAGGTGGAAGGATCGCTTGACCCCAGCAAGTCGAGGCTGCAGTGGCTGTGCAGCTGGGTAATAGAGTGAGACTTCAACTCAAAAAACAAAAATCAAAAGCAAAGTTATACTTTTTTTTTTTTAGTTGGGATCTTACTCTGTCACCCAGGCTGGAGTGTAATGACATTGATCACGGCTCACCACAGCCTCAACCTACTAGGCTGAAGGTATCCTTCCTCCTCATCCTCCCAAGTAGCTGGGCCTATAGGCATGTGCCACCATGTCTGGCAAATTTTTTTTTTTTTTTTTTTAGAAAGCAGGATTTATTGAGAGGACAAAAAAGTTCCCACAGTGGGAGGAGACCTGAAAGGGTTACCCCTTTTTTTATCTTTATAGAGACAGGGTCTCACCATGTTGCCTAGGCTGGTCTCTAACTCCTGATCTCAAGTGATTCTCCGGCCTCCTAAAGTGCTGGGGTTACAGGTGTGAGCCACCATGCCCAGCCCCGCGCTCCTGCTCTTAACCTCTAGACCAGGCATGTCCAACCCGTAGCCTCCAGGCCATATGTGGCCCAGGATAGCTAGTGATGTGGCCCCACAAAACCTTCTAATATCATGTGTTTTTTCACGTTTATTTTCTTCATTACCTCAGGCATTGTTCCATTTTTGAAGTTCACAATCACGCCTTACTCATGACATCACTTTTTGGCAGCACATACATTTGTGAGCAGTTGTTTTCAATTATGAAGCACACGAAGAGCAAAATTCAAACAAACATTTCTGACAGACACTCTGAGAATTCACTAAGAATTACAACTGCCTCCATCAAACCAGACATTGATAGATTAGTTTTACAATAACAAAGCTAAATTTTCCACTAATTTATATTGCTCTCATATTTCTAAACTTTATTATTTTTTTTGAATCAACAAAGAGTCTCACTTTTTTGCCCAGACTGGAGTGCAGGGTGTGCTCATGGCTACTGCAGCCTCAGTCTGCTGGTCTCAGGTGATCCTTCTGCCTCAGCCTTCTAAGCAGCTGGAGCTACAGGTGTGCGCCACCATGCCCGGCTAATTCTTTTGATTTGATTTATTGTAGAGACCAGGTCTCACCAAATTGCCCAGGCTGATTTCAAACCCCTGGCTCAAGCAATCCTCTTGCCTCCACCTCCCAAAGTTCTGGGATTATAGGCGTGTGGTTCATGCCTGGCTTATTTTTCTAAGCTTTATGGTAAAAAAAAAAAACAAACAGCAAACAAAAAACAGAAGTCTTACATTTGTATACACCAAATATATCATTTATGTGTGGTCCAAGACAATTCCTCTTTACTCGATGTGGCCGGGAAAGCCAAAAGGTTGGGTGCCCCTGCTCTAGAACATAATGCTCATAGGAGTTCAATAAATGGTAGCCGTTATGTTTTGTTTGTTTTGCTTTGTATATTGCATGGAAGGACCGGGCTGGGTGCAGTGGCTCATGCCTGAAATCCCACCACTCTGGGAGACTGAGGTGGGCGGATTGCTTGAGCCCAGGAGTTTGAGACCACCCTAGGCAACACGGTGAGACTTAGTATCTACAAAAAATCAAAAAATTAGCCAGATGTTGTAGCTTGTGCCTATAATCCCAGCTACTCAGGAGGCTGAGGTGGAAGGATCGCCTGAGCCCAGCAGTTTGAAGCTGTGGTGAGTTGTGATTGTTCCACTGTACTCCAGCCTGGGTGCCAGAGTGAGACTCCAACTCATTCATAGATAGATAGATAAAGGCAGGCAAGCAGACAGACTGATTCAGTGTTATTTTTGTCCATATATTGTAGGTAGCAAGTGTGAAATCCAAATGTCTAATTTAGTCTCAGATTTATCACTCTGGCTCCTGTCACTAATTAGCACATACTGACTTTTACTCCCAGTTTACTATGCCCTCAACCTAATCATGTCATCCAGCAATACATACTGTACCTGACTTTTTGTTGTGTCCAGTTGCACACCTCTGGATGGGTTTGCCTTTCACAACCTTTTAGGAAGCTCCTACTTCATCTTAAGACTCAGGCCAGACATTATCTGAGGAGCCTTTCCTTAGCTGCACCTTGTTTCCTCCATGGACCTATGGAAATAGAACTTTGGGTGGAGAGAGAAGCGGCAGGACTGGTTTTTCTTTTTTTATGTGTATTATGAAATGCATTTGTGAGCATTCCTTTTCCTGTTGCATTTTATTTATTTTTATTATTCTGTTTTTTAAAAAATTATTCCCCCTAGGAGATTATGTTTTACAATATTGGCCATTTTTTTCTTTGTGTTTGCCATAAGTCTACAAACCCTATAGAGTATGATGTCGCCATCCCAGATAATCTACTATTCGGTTTTAATGATTTTTAGTTAAATTGTATTTGTGTAGCTAACTTCTCACTCTAGATTAGAACTCTTTTTTGTTGTTGTTTTGAGATAAGGTCTCACTCTGTTGCCCAGACTGGAGTACAGTGACGCAATTATAGCTCACTGCAGCCTGCAACTCCTGGACTCAGGGAATCCTCCTGCCTCAGGCCCCCAAGTAGCTAGGACTACAGGTACATATTACCGTGTCCAGCTATTTTTTTTAATTTTAATAAATAGAGTCTCACTTTGCTGCCCAGATTGGTCTCAAACTCCTGGCCTCAAGTGATATTCCTGCTTCAGTTTCCCAAAATACTGAGATAACAGGGTTGAGCCACCATGCCCAGCCTATAACCTTTCTTAAGGAAAGAGCTGTGTTTGTTATCAATCTTTGTATTCCCCATGTTCTCTAGCTTAGGACCTTGGACATAAATAATATAAACTTGGTAAATATGTATTGAATTGAATAAAATACCTCAACACAGTCTTTGCTTTATTTTATTCTTTGATTCTTTTTTTTTTTTTTTTGAGTCAGAATCTCACTCTCGCCCAGGCTGGAGTGCAGTGGCATGCTCATGGCCACTTCAGCCTCATCCTGCTGGGCTCAGGCAATCCTTCCACCTCAGCCTTCCAAGTAGCTGAATCCACAGGCACACGCCACCACACCCAGCTAATTGTTTGATTTATTGTAGAGATGAGGTCTCTCCAAGTTGCCCAGGCTGGTCTCAAACCCATGGGCTCAGGCAGGCTTCTTGCCTTGACCTCCCAAAGTGTTGGGATTATAAGTGTGAGCCATCACGCCTGGCCAGAATCTTGTTCTTACAACCAGTAAATTCCTGATTGAGATCAAGTGATTAGCTGGGTGGGGTGGCTCATGCCTGTAATCCCAGCACTTTGGAAGGCAGAGGCGAGAGGATTGCCTGAGTCCAGGGGTTCGAGACCAGCCTGGGCATCTTGGCGAGCCCTGTTGTAGAGCCCTTGTCTCTACAACAGATTTTTTTTTAAAGTGCTGGAGCCCGAGCTTGGTGGCTCAGCCTGAAATCCCAGCATTTTGGGAGACTGAGGTGAGTGGATTGCCTGAGCCCACGGGTTCGAGACCCGCCTGGCCAACTTGGCAAGACCTCATCTCTACAATAAATCAAAAATTAGCCAGGTGTGGTAGCACACACCTGTAGTTTCAGCTATTTGGCAGGCTGAGGTGGAAGGATCACTGGAGCTCAGCAGGTTGAGGCTGCAGTAGCCGGGAGCGGCCACTGCACTCCAGTCTTTGTGACAGAGTGAGACTCCAACTCAAAAAAAAAAAAAGTGCTGGGCACAGTGGCTCACGCCTGTAAGCCCAACACATTGGGAGGTGGAGGCAAGAGGATTGCCTTAGTACAGAGGTTCAATACCAGCCTGGGAAACATGGCGAGATCGCATCTCTGCAATAAATAAAAAAATTAGCCTATGCCTGTAGTTCCAGCTACTTGGAAAGCTGTGGTGGAAGGATCGCCTGAGCACAGTGGACCGAGGCTTCGGTGACCAGGAGCATGCCACTGCCCTCTAGTCTGGGCAACAGAGTAAGACTCCTACTCAAAAAAAGAAAAAGAAATCAAGTTATTGGCAAAATTATAAATGGTTCCACGTGTCATTATTACAAGAATGAGAAGTACAACAGCAACATATATATAATACCTTGAAAGTTCGTATTTTACTCAAGTTCAAAGTTATGCCTCCTTCTACTATTATCATTCGAGGTCATATAGAAAGTGGCAAAATTTTTCCAACTGAAAAAACAAAAAGCAAAATTCTGTTCACACTAGTTCAAGTAAAGAGGAGGCGAGAGAGGAGAGACTCTTGCCAGGATCCAGGAACTCTCATAGGAAGTACTACTAGGCCTCATACAAACTGAAGATGGTCTCACTCTCATCTCTGTCTCTTACTCTCAAGGTGATAAGGTTGTAAGAGGTGATGAATTGTGTGGAACCTTATTCTCTAGAAATTTTGAGGTTTTTAGGCACATCTGTGTCTGACAGCCTACTTAAGTGAGAGATGGTTAAAGAAAGCTGTATTATGTCATACTTTGTCAAAGGAAAGTAAAAAATAGCATGACCCTTCAAACTTTTTTGACTTGGTCCGAGTTTTGGGCCTCGGTTCTTTGGTTAAATTCTAGTAACTGTCGAGCTGAAAGATTTTTTTTTTTTTTAGTTGGAGTCTCACTCTGTTGCCCAGACTGGAGTGCAGTGGCCACTCCCGGCCACCGCATCCTCGATCTGCTGGGCTCCGGCAATCCTTCCGCCTCAGTCTTCCAAGTAGCCGGAATTACAGGCATGCGCTACCACGCCCGGCTGATTTTTTGATTTATTGTAGATGAGGTCTCGCTGCCCAGGTGGGTCTCGAACCCGTGGGCTCAGGCAATCCACTCACCTCAGCCTCCCAAAGGTGCAGGATTACAGGCTGAGCCACTGAGCCCGGCTGAAAGTATATTTTAATATATGTGATCTTTCTTTTCTCAAGAGTCATTTCTTAATCTTATTTTCATATTACCCTATTAGTTTATCAAGGCACATGCCCAGTAAATGTTGAACTGAAATACACTCTTTATTTTCTACTATGATTTTAAAAATTTTTCAACATTTAGTAATGTGATTAAAGTTTGAAAAATACACAGGCTCCGCACCAGAGCTGTTTCCAATAAAGTTCTCGGATGTTAAAAAAAAGAAAAAAAGAAAAGTACAGAAAGATAACAGGCCCAGAAATTTGCCACCTGGAACCAATTGCTATAAAACACCCAGAGAAATAGAAAAAAAAAATTTTTACTCCACATGGGTACAATTAGAATTGGAAACTTTTTTTTTTTTTTTTTTTTTTTGAGTTGGAGCCTTACTCTGTCACCCAGGCTGAGTACCTGCCGGGCTCCGGCAGTCCTTCTGCCTCAGCCTTCCAAGTAGCTCTGCCACGTCTGGCTAATTTTTTATTCATTGTAGAGACGAAGTCTTGCCAAGTTGCCCCGGCTGGTCTCAAACCCGCAGTCTCAGGCAATCCACTCGCCTCAGCCTCCCAAAGTGCTGGGATTACAGGCTGAGCCACTGAGCCCAGCCGACTTAGAAACTTATTTCAATGTCACAACCTTTCATCTTCTCCTCATTCTTTTCTTCCTACTCTTCTTCCTTTCCCCTATCCCCAACAAGGTTTTGGTAAATATCTACTATAACTTATTTAACTTATTGTTGGACATAGATTACCTCCAAAATTTTTCTTAAGTAACACATCTTAGTACATAAAACTTTTCTACATCTAGGACAGATTCTAAAAGTAGAGTTCTTGGGTTAAATGATATCAAAGATATATTATTACCGAATTGGTTTTGTACCAGTTTATACTGCCACTAAATGTGCCTCTTTTACCACATCCTGTCTAGTCTTGGCTGTTATAATTCTTTTTCATGCTGCTTTGATGGACAAAGAATGGTCTCTGCTTTGTTTGTTTTTGAGTTGAAGTCTTAATCTGTTTCCCAAGCTGGAGAGCAGTGGCACGCTCACAGCCACTGCAGCCTCAACCTGCTGGGCTCAGGTGATCCTTGGGCCTCAACCTTCCAAGTAGCTGAACCACAGCCATGTGCCACCACTCCCACCTGATTTTTTGATTTATTGTAGAGATGAGGTTTTGCCATGTTACTCAGACTGGTCTCGAACCCCTGAGTACAAGTAATCCTCTCACCTCTGTCTCTCAAAGTGCTGGGATTACTGGCATGCACCCAGCTTACTTAGTATTTCAGTGGCATTTTGTTTTCTATGCATCTGTATAGATGTTAGACCAGCTTGGATAAGAGTATTTAATTCTTTGTAGTAAGTTTGTCACAGCATTATTTACTCAGAGTTCATGTTTAACACTGACAGTGTTTAATGTTTATTGGTGTTTGATGTTGACTACTAAATTCAAAACTTTTTTTTCAGACCCTAACAAACTTGGATATGTCCTTCATATTTGATTGGATTTACAGTGGTTTTAGCAGTGTGCTACAGTTTTTAGGTAATGCTGGCTTTTTGTTCTCTATAGTTAAACCATCTAATCCTATTTATACAATAGTACTTCTTTGTGTAGAGCCTCTTTATATAAGCTGGTAGTTAAGACTATGGGCTTTGATATCATACAGATATGTTCAGTTACTCATTGCATCCCTTTAAATTATGTAATACTGGGCAAATTATTTATTCTACTTTAACTTGAGTTTCCTTGTCTGAAAAATGGCAATAATAATTCCTACTGCTTAAGGTTGGTGTTAGGAATATTACTAACAGAAGTCTACCATTTATTAGCTAGTTTACCTATGTGCTTTAATCCTCACAGCAATCCAGCATATTATTTTTATTACTATAAAAATGTAGGTTCCATAAATGCTTTGCACATCATAAATAGCAGATTATAATCTGCAAAATGAGATTATTTTTCCCAGCAATACTGACTTGTGACTTTCCACTTTATAGATTTTATTTTTGCCTTAGCTTCACATTCTTTTATTGAAACCCTTGACCTGTTACATTTTTTCAGTGAAATAACTTTTTTTTTTTTTTTTTTTTAATGAGATCGCTCGCTTTGCCATCCAGGCTGGATTGCAGTGGTGTGATCATAGCTCACTATAGCCTTGAACACCTGGGCTCAAACAATCTTGCCCCCTCAGCCTTCTAGTGTAGATGAGCCCACAGGTGCATGCTGCTGCAGCCAGCTGATTTTCTTTGCTTTTATTTATTTATTAAGTTGAAGTCTCACTCTGTCACCCAGGCTGGAGTGCAGTGGCATGTTCACAGCCACTGCAGCCTCGACCCCCTGAGCTCAAGTGATCCTTCTGCCTCAGCATTCCATGTAACTGGAATTACAGGTGTATGCTACCACGCCTGGCTAATCTTTTGATTTATTGTAGAGGTAAGGTCTCGCCAAAGTACCCAGTCTGGTCTCAAACCCCTGGACTCAGGCAGTCCACTCGCCTCAGCTTCCCAAAGTGCTGGAATTACAGGTTTAAGCCACTGCACCTGGCTGCTTTTATTTTTGTAGAGAAAATATTTCATTTTGTTGCCCAGTCTTGTCTGGAACTCCTGGGTTCAAGGATCCTCCTGCATCAGTCTCCCAAAGCACTGGGATTACGGTGTGAGCCACCATGCCTGGCTTGAAATAAACTTCTGATTAATTTTTGGGTTGGAATATGTACAACTTGATTATTGCATTAATAATATTGCAATTTTATTTTTGTTGAGCATTTTTTTTTTTTTTGAGTTGGAGTTTCACTCTTTGTCACTTAGGCTGGAGTGCAGTGGCACATTCATGGCCACCACAGTCTCAACTTGCTGGACTCGGGCCATCCTTCCTCCTCAGCCATGCAAGTAGCTGGAACTACAGGCACACACTACCATGCCTGGCTTATTTTTTGTGATCTCACCAAGTTGCCCAGCCTGGTCTCGAACCCCTGAGCTCAGGTAATCCTCTTGCCTTGGTCTCCCTAAGTGCTAGGACAACAGGCTTGAGCCACCATGCCTGACCCTCTTTTTTTTTAAATTAAATTTCTCACACCATTTTATAGTGTCACTCTACTACAGGTCACATGTCAGATTTTTTTTTTTTTTTTTTGAGTTGGAGTCTCACTCTGTCACCCAAACTGGAATGCAGTGGCTGCTCCTGGCCACCACAGCCTCAACCTGCTGGCCTCCGGCGATCCTTCCGCCTCAGCCTTCCAAGTAGCTGGAACTACAGGCATGCGCTACCACACCCGGCTCATTTTGATTTATTGCAGAGATGAGGTCTCGCCAAGTTGCCCAGGCGGGTCTCGAATCCGCGGGCTCAGGCAATCCACTCACCTCAGCCTCCCAAAGGTGCGGGATTACAGGCTGAGCCACCAAGCCTGGCTAGATATTTCTATATTACTACCAAGAGTATTCTTAAATTTATTTTATCAAATTGAAATATTTTGTCACTTATTGTTATAAAAACTGAATCAGAAACAAGGATTTTAACTCATTATAAACTGTATCTCAGTTTATAGAAATACGAACTAAGCTGAATTATGTTGAAAAGACAAAATAGATTTTATCACAATCCTGAACAAGAAGGTTATAGACCAAGCATTAGGAGGCAGTGAAGAAACCAAACCTTTGGAGTCAGACATGGATTCAAATTTCAGATCTGACTTCAGCACTGAGCTAGTTAACGCTGAGCCTTAGGATCCCCCTCTGTAAAAAAAGGGGGGGAAGGTAATGTCCACTTCAAAAAGGATTAAGTGAAATATGGGTAAATTAAATGTATACAGGTACTTAATAGTGCCTGTATACATTACCATAAAGTAAAAATTTAGTCCCGCTTGCAATCTTTAAAAATTGAAATATAAGCCGGGCTCAGTGGCTCAGTCTGTAATCCCACGCCTTTGGGAGGCTGAGGTGAGTGGATTGCCTGAGCCGCAGGTTCGAGACCCCCCTGGGCAGCGAGACCTCATCTCTACAATAAATCAAAAATCAGCTGGGCGTGGTAGCATATGCCTGTAATTTCCGGGTACTCGAAGGTGAGGCGGAAGGATCGCCAGAGCCAGCAGGCGAGGCTGGGTGGCCCGGGGGCGGCCGCTGCACTCCAGTCTGGGCGACCGAGTGAGACTCCAACTCAAAAAAAAAAAAAAAAAAAAATTGAAATATAAATATTCTAGGTGGTTTCTTTTGGAATCTTATCCAGTGCATTTTACTGTTTAAAACTTAAGGTTGTAAGATTGATTGCATTGGTTAGAGACAGTAGAAACTTTTAAAGAAATAGAAGTATTGTTTAAAGAAATTATTAGTCAGAATTCATAATTAACAGAGAAATATAGTATCCTAGCCTGGGTAAAAATGGAAGACAATTCTCCCCTTAGAATCAGAGTTTTTGGTCAGTAAGTGATCAAAAGACTAGGACTTCAGTTGAGGCCTGCACAGTCCCCAATTCTTTCTATGGTTTAGGGCTGCTATCTGCCTCATAACACTAAGTGGAGGATTTGTCTTCTGGGAAGACAAAGCCACTTTCTCCTCTACCACATAGTTGGCTTTGCCATTTGCTAGGAATAGGAGAGCATGGGTTAAGGCCTCATGAGTCTGGGTTTTCAGTTGGGGTTGAGAAGACAGGCAGTATAACCAGAAAATTCAGAGTGGGATGTAGTTACTTCCAGAACTCATTGCTGTTAACTCAGCCTGAACTTCATGACAGTCATAGAAGTGGATTCCTTAATAATAAAGAAATGTATTTCCCATATCCAAAAAAAGAGTAGAACTTCAGACAATTTATTTCTGAGACTTAAATGTGAACAAAGAACTAGGTATTATTTTGGCATGAATTTATTAGGAAATGGATGGCCTGAAATTCTTATCGCCTAATATATGTAAAAGTTTATTTATTGATTGAGTTCATATTTTTTGACCTGCTAGTATAAGACTAAGTCACTTATCCTCATGTAAGACAATTAAACATTAAACACATAAAAAATAAAGTTTAATTTCAAATTTACTAGTTAAATAATGCCAGTCTACTACAAATTTGTCAATGCTGCCCCTTTTTTCTTTTCTTTCCTTATTTCTTTTTTGTTTGTTTGTTTGAGTCAGAGACTTACTCTGTTGCCCAGGCTGGAGTGCACTGGCACAATCATGGCTCACTGCAACCTTAAACTTCTGGGCTCAAGTGATCTTCCAGCCTCAGCCTCCTGAGTAGCTAGTACTACAGGTGTGCACTACCATGTCTGCCTCATTTTTTTTTTTTTTTAGAAATGAGGTCTCGCTGCATTGCCCAGGCTGGTCTTGAACTCCTGAGCTCAAGCAATCCTCCCATCTTGGCCTCCCAAAGTGCTGGGATTACAGGCATGAGCTACTGTGCCCAACCAATGCTTCCTTTTTTCTGTTTATCAGTTTTTCTATCAATCAATACCCTGCTGATACTTTTAAAATTAAAGTAATCTGCATTTTGGCATGGTACATATGTTAAGGCAACACACATATCTATTGACTGAGGCAAAGATTAGTTTTATAATTATTTAATGTCCAAAATCATTAATAGATTTAAAATAGCTTTTTTTTTTTTTTAGTTTGAGTCTCACTGTCACTAGGCTGGAGTGCCGTGGCACACTCACAGCCACCACGGCCTCAACCTGCTAAGCTGAGGCAATCATTCCAACTCAGCCTTCCAAGTAGCTGGAACTGCAGGTGTGCACCATCATACCAGCTAATTTTTTTATTTATTGTAGAGACAAGGTCTCACCAAGTTGCCCAGGCTGGTCTCGAATCCTAGAACTCAGGCAATCCTCTTTCTTCTGCCTCTTCCCAAAGTTGTGGGATTATAGGAGTGAGCCACTGCACCTGGCCTAAAATAGCTTTTGTAAAATGGAAAATAGATTTAGAAATCAAAGCTTATTTGACCCAAATTTAAAGTTATTTCAATAATCTGTCAGATATCACTTTGACCAATCATAGCTCTTACTCTGCAGGATTATATAAGAAAACGGGTAAACTGGTGTTTCTTGGATTGGATAATGCGGGAAAAACAACATTGCTACACATGCTAAAAGATGACAGACTTGGACAACATGTGCCAACATTACATCCTAGTAAGTATATTCCCTCATACAATGAAATACTTGGTCAAGTGATGCTGAGTTATAGGCACTAACCAAAGAGTTTTGGGGGGGGGAGTTTTTTTTTTTTTTGAGTTGGAGTCTCACTCGGTTGCCCAGACTGGAGTGCAGTGGCCGCTCCCGCCACTGCAGCCTCGACCTGCTGAGCTCCGGTGATCCTTCTGGCTCAGCCTTCCAAGTAGCTGCAACTACAGGCGCGCGCTACCACGCCCGGCTAATTTTTTTTAATTTATTGTAGCAATGAGGTCTTACCAAGTTGCCCAGGAGGGTCTCAAACCCACAGGCTCAGGCAATCCGCTCACCTCGGCCTCCCAAAAGGCTGGGCTTACAGGCTGAGCCACCAAGCCCGGCCAGTTTTTAAAAATTTTAAAAATAATTTGCTGTGTGTTCTTTTAGAAAAACCACCTAAAAACAATAATTATTTAGTTCAGTAAATGTTCAAAGAACAAGGAAGGAGACTAAAACAAAACAAAGTATCATTTTATCTTTAAAGATATTAGAGAGGTTGAAAATAGGAGATTTCATAAAATTGATAATTTTTTTTTTTTTTGAGTTGGAGTCTCACTCTGTCACCCAGACAGGAGTGCTCCCGGCCACTGCAGCCTCAACCTGCTGGGCTCCGGTGATCCTTCCGCCTCACCCTTTCCCAAAGAAGGGGGAACTACAGGCGTCGCTACCATGCTCGGCTAATTTTTTATTTATTGTAGAGATGAGGTCTCATCAAGTTGCCCAGGTGGGTCTCGAACCCGGCGGGCTCAGGCAATCCACTCCCCTTGGCCTCCCAAACTGCTGGGATTAAGGCTGAGCCACCGCGCTTGGCCGGTAAATCTTTTTTATATTAGGAGAGCAAAGTGGGGCTTGACAAATAAAATTCTGATACAAGAACAATACTGTTAAAGAAAAAATGATCATGGTGAAAATGAGTTTATAAAATTGTCTGCAAAAACAGCGTAATTTAGCTGGGCTCGGTGGCTCAGCCTGTAATCCCACGCCTTTGGGTGGCTGAGGTGAGTGGATTGCCTGAGCCCGCGGGTTCGAGACCTGCCTGGGCAGCGAGACCTCATCTCTACAATAAATCAAAAAATCAGCGGGCGTGGTAGCGCATGCCTGTAATTCCGGCTACTCGGAAGGCTGAGGCGGAAGGATCCCCAGAGCCCAGCAGGTCGAGGCTGCGGTGCCGGGAGCGGCCACTGCACTCCAGTCTGGGGACAGAGTGAGACTCCAACTCGAAAAAAAAAACAAAAAAAAACCAGCGTAATTAGAAGATGCTACAGAGAGGTCTTATATTAGGTGTAAGTCATTTTTTAATGTTTTGTTTTTGTACTTTTTCATTTATTTAACATATATTTATTGAACACTGACTTTATTTCAGACATTGTTTTATTTTTTATTTTTATTTATTTATTTTTTGAGTTGGAGTCTCACTCGGTCGCCCAGACTGGAGTGCAGTGGCCACTCCCGGCCACTGCAGCCTCAACCCACTGGGCTCTGGCAATCCTTCCGCCTCAGCCTTCCAAGTAGCTGGAACTACAGGCGCGCGCTACCATGCCCGGCTGATTTTTTGATTTATTGTAGAGATGAGGTCTCACTGCCCAGGCGGGTCTCGAACCCGCGGGCTCAGGCAATCCACTCACCTCTGCCTCCCAAAGGTGCGGGATTACAGGCTGAGTCACTGACCCCGGCTTCAGACATTGTTTTAGATACTAAAGGTAAGCAATGTCACAAAATATATGCTGTCTCAGTCTTCTGGCAGCTTGCAGTCATTTCAACAACATTTTTCAATTAATCAAAAGCATATGTGAAAAAGGTAACATACATGTCTATGTTCTGGCAATTCTACTCCTAGGTATTTATCCAGGAGAAATGAAACCATACATTTACCAAAAGCCTTGTACAAGAATGTTTATACTAACTTTCTTTTCTTTTTTCTTTTTTTTGAGTTGGAGTCTCACTGTTACCCAGGCTGGAGTACAGTGGCACACTCACAGCCACTCCACTGCTGACCTGCTGGGCTTTGGCGATCCTTCCGCCTCAGCCTTCCAAGTAGCCGGAACTACAGGTGCGTGCTACCATGCCTGCCTAATTTTTGATTTATT
This sequence comes from Cephalopachus bancanus, assembly GCA_027257055.1. NCBI lineage: Eukaryota > Metazoa > Chordata > Mammalia > Primates > Tarsiidae > Cephalopachus > Cephalopachus bancanus. The sequence continues at coordinate 175,246 of JAPVLO010001115.1, read as the reverse complement.
GTAGAGATGAGGTCTCGCCAAGTTCCCTGGGCTGGTCTTGAACCCGCAGGCTCAAGCAGTCCACTCACCTCGGCCTTTCAAGGTGCTGGGATTATAGGCTGAGCCACCGAGCCTGGCAACTAGCTTTATTTTCAATGGCCAAAAACTAGAAACACCTCAGATATCTAGGGAAAAAAAGAATAGATAAACAATGGATTTCTACTCTGCAAGAAAGAGGAAAAGCTGGGCACAGAGGCTCATGCCTGTAATCCCAGCACTTTGGAAGGTGGGGGCAAGAGAATTGCCTGAGTCCACAGGTTTGAGACCAGCCTGGGCGACTGATGAGACTTCGCCTCTACAGTAAATCAAAAAAATTAGCCAGGCATGGTATAATTCCAGCTCCTTGGAAGACTGAGGTGGAAAGATTGCCTGAGCCCAGCAGGTCAAGGCTGTGGTGGCCGTGAGCGTACCACTACACTCCAGCCTGGGTGACAGAGTGAGACTTCAACTCAAAAAAAAAAAGAAGAAGAAACTGCTGATATATTCAGTCATGTTATGCTGTATGGCAGAAATTACCTAAATGTTACCATTTATAAGAAATTATCTTTTTCTGAGTCAAAGTCTTACTCTCTTGTCCATCTAATTCTTTGATTTATTGTAGAGATGAGGTCTCACCATGTTTCCCAGGCTGGTTTTGAACCCGTGGCCTCAGACAATCCTCTCGCCTCTGCCTCCCAAAGTGCTGGGATCATAGGCATGAGCCACAGTGCCCGGCTCATTTATATGAAATTCTAGAACAGGTAAAACTAACCTGTTGTGATAAAATTCAGATCAGTGGTTACCTCTGGAGGTGAAGGTGGGAATTGACTGGGAAGGGGCAAGTGGGGGCTTTCTGGGATGTTGACAGTGTCCTTTATCTTAATTAATCACAAGCCAGGCTGGGGGCTCAGCCTGTAATCCCGTGCTTTGGGAGGCTGAGGTGAGTAAATTGCCTGAGCCCGCGGCTTCGAGACCCGCCTGGGCAACTTGGCGACACCTCATCTCTACAATAAATAAAAAAATTAGCCGGGTGTGGTAGCGCGCGCCTGTAGTTCCAGCTACTTGGAAGGCTGAGGTGGAAGGATCGCCGGCTGAGGCAGAAGGATCGCCGGAGTCCAGCAGGTTGAGGCTGCGGTGGCTGGGAGCGGGCACTGCACTCCAGTCTGGGTGACAGAGTGAGACTCCAACTCAAAAAAAAATTTAATCACATTGGGTATATATTGGGGATTGTAACCATTGAGGTGCTGTGCCAACCACATCCAAGCATTATCTTTTCCTTATGGATAGTGACTTTTAACACAGATTGCATTAAATATTTCATCAGTTGGCAATCTACATAACAGAATTTCTTAAGATAAACAACTCTGGATCAAAGTAGTTACACTGGAACTCATAATCATTGTGAGAGACTTATGCTCTTGGCCATGAAAGAGTAACAGGGTCTGGAATTAACCTCCCACTGTAAACAATTAGAAAACTGAGCAGGCCGGGATCGGTGGCTCAGCCTGTAATCCTAGCACTTTGGGAGGCCGAGGCGAGTGGAATTGCCTGAGCCCACGGGTTTGAGACCCACCCAGGCAACTTGGCATGACTTCGTCTCTACAATAAACCAAAAATTAGCTGGATGTGGTAGCGCGTGCCTGTAGTTCCAGCTACTTGGAAGGCTGAGGCAGAAGGATCGCCCAAGCCCAGCAGGTCTAGGCTGCAGTGGCCAGGAGCGTGCCACTGCACTCCAGTCTGGGTGACAGAGTGAGATTCCAACTCAAAAAAGAAAAGAAAACTGAGCAAAAAGTATACCACACCTATTTTCAGAAATTAGGCAATAGGTAGCACTGTAATTCCTGAGAGAAAGAAAAGCTCTTCTTTATTTTAGCTTTATGCCAAGAGGTACTTTTCAGACTATGGTGTAAGGAGAAGACAGTGAAACATAGTCCAGTAGTCTTACTGAGTTGAGACAAGACACCAGGATGGGGACTGGACACCATGATGGGGACTTACCGAGTTAAGACAAGACATCAGGATGGGGAAGGAAACTAGCATTTGCTGGGCAGAGTACCAGAGAGGGAGCTCTGCAGAGAAAGAACTCAAGAAATTTGCATGACAGAATACCAGTATGTACACACATAGGGTAAAACTCCACCAGATCAAAGAGCAATTTCTAGAGAAAGAGCAATTATAGAGAAGCCGTTAGCTAAATAATTATTAGAGCTCACATTGGGCTGGAATCATTTAAGTTTCCGACCAGCCAAAATAGGAAGCCCTGATTGGATATACAGAGCATTCAGTGGAGATCCCAGAAGGATCAGACCTTAGTAGTGGGGCTAAACTAACCCCCAAAGTATAAACTACTCTAGATCTGCCCTAACAAATCTTAAAAACTGACCTGCAAAGCTGGGCATGGTGGCTCAAGCCTATAATCCCAGTACTTTGGGAGGCTGAGACAACAGGATTGCCTGAGCTCAGGGGTTTGAGAAAAGCCTGGGCAACTTGGTGGGACCTCATCTCTACATTAAATCAAAAAAATAAGCCAGACGTGGTCGCATGCACCTATAGTTCCAGCTGCTTGGAAGACTGAAGCGGAAGGATCGCCTGAGCCCAGCAGGTTGAGGCTGCCGTAGCCATGAGCATGCTGCACTCCAGCCTAGGCAACAGAGTAAGACTCCAACTCAAAAAAACAAAAAAAACTGATCTGCAAGCAATTTAACTGTCTGCAAAAACAATATCTACCCTTCTTCAAGGGATACAACAACATCCAGCACCCAATATAAAATTACTAGACATGAGAAGAAGCAGGAAAAGTGTGATCCATAGTCACAAGAAAAACCAGTGAGTAGAAACAGACTCAAAGGTGATAGAATTAGCAGATAAGGAAATCAAGACAATTGTTACAAATGTGTTCAAGGACTTTAAAAAAAACATGAACATTAGGAAAGAAATGAAAGCTATAGAACAGAACCACGTCATGTGTGGTGGCTTATGCCTGTAATCCCAGCACTTTGGGAGATGGAGGTGAAAAGATTGCCTGAACCCAGGGATTCAAGACCAGCCTGGGCAACTTGGCAACACCTCTTCTCTACAATAAATCAAAAATCAGCCAGGCATGGTGGCACATGCCTGTGGTTCCAGCTACTTGGAAGACTGAGGCAGAAGGATCACCTGAGCCCAGCAGGTTGAGGCTGTGGTGGCTGTGAAGTGTGCCACTGCACTCCAGTCTGAGAGTCAGAGTGAAACTCTGCCTCAAAAAACAAAAATTTGATCGGGCTTGGTGACTCAGCCTGTAATTCCAGCGCTTTGGGAAGCCGAGGTGAGTGAATTGTCTGAGACCACTCGTTCGAGACCCTCCTGGACAACTTGGCAAGACCTCATTCTACAATAAACAAAAAAAATTAGCCGGGCATGGTAGCGCACACCTGTAGTTCCAGCTACATGGAAGGCTGAGGCAGAAGGATTGCCAGAGCCCAGCAGGTCGAGGCTGCGGTGACCGGGAGCATGCCACTGCACTCCAGTCTGGGCGATAGTGAGACTCCAACTCAAATAATTTTTTTTAATATAAATAAATAAAACAACCAAATAGCGCAGCTAGAAATAAGAAATACAATATCTGAAAGGGAAAATTTATTGGATAGGATTAATGGCATGTTAGATCATACCAGTACTGCAGAAGCAAAGACCAGTGAATGCAATAGAAACTATACAAAGTGAAGCACAGAAAGAAGCACGGAAAGAAAAATAAGCAGAACCTCAATGACTTGTGGGACAATATCAAGCAGTGTAACAAACCTGTACTTGAAGTCCCAGTAGTGGAAAAGAGGGGGCAGAAAAAATATTTGTAGAAAGAGTGGCCAAAATTTGTATTATAATTGTTTGTCATTAAAAATTATCTCCGGAGCCGGGCTCGGTGGCTCAGCCTGTAATCCCGTGCCTTTGGGAGGCTGAGGTGAGTGGATTGCCAGAGCCCGCGGGTTTGAGACCCACCTGGGCAACTTGGCGGACCTCATCTCTACAATAAACCAAAAATCAGCCGGGCGTGGTAGCGCGCGCCTGTAATTCCGGCTACTCGGAAGGCTGAGGTGGAAGGATCGCCGGAGCCCAGTGGGTCGAGGCTGTGGTGGCCGGGAGCGGCCACTGCGCTCCAGTCTGGGCGACGGAGTGAAACTCCAACTCAAAAAAAAAAAAAAAAAAATATCTCCGGCCCAGTGCGGTGACTCATACCTATAATCCCAGCACTTTGGGAGAGTGAGGTAAAAGGATTGCCTGAACTGGCGAGTTCGAGATCAGCCTGAGCAACTTGGTGAGACCTCATCGCTACAATAAATAAAAAAAAAATTAAGCCGGACTTGGTGGCTCAGCTTGTAATCCCGCGCCTTTGGGAGGCTGAGGTGAGTGGATTGCCTGAACCCGGGTTCAAGACCCACCCGGGCAAAATTGGTGAGACCTCATCTCTACAATAAATAAAAAATTAGCCGGGCGTGGTAGCACGCACCTGTAGTTCCAGCTACTTGGAAGGCTGAGGCGGAAGGATCACCCAAGCCCAGCAGGTCGAAGCTGCGGTGGCTGACTGCACTCCAGCCTGGGCGACAGAGTGAGACTCCAACTCAAAAAAAAAAAAATTAGCTGGGCATGGTGGCGTGTGCCTATAGTTCCAGCTAATTGGAAGGCTAAGGTGGAAGGATTGCCTGAGCCTAGCTGGTCGAGGCTTTAGTAGCCAGGAATGTGCCACTGCCCTCCAGCCTGGGTGACAGAGTGAGACTCCAACTCAAAAAAAAAAAATTTTATCTCATGGGAGCCATAAGAGAAGATTATTATTTCACCCATATCGTTTAAGATTAATTATATGAAAAATTATTATTTTGGAGCAGTCATTTGAATTCATAGCAAGTAATCATGTGAATAGATTAACATTTTCAGCAGAAGGAACAGAAAGGAAAATAAATAAATGTTGCAGTTGAAGTGGTTGGTAAACACTAGAATTGAATATTACAACTTTCTTGTTATATTGTCCATATGAATTGGAGTATATCTAATTACAGCAAAGTATTCTTCTTCTTTTTTTTTTTTTTTTTTTTGAGTTGGAATTTTACTCTGTCGCCCAGGCTGGAGTGCAGTGGCACACTCACAGCCACTGCAGCCTCGACCTACTGGGCTCAGTGATCCTTCTGCCTCAGCCTTCCAAGTAGCTGAAACTACAGGCACATGCCACTAGGCCCAGCTAATTTTTTTTTTTTTTTTCTAGAAATGTGGTCTCACCAAGTTGCCCAGGCTGGTCTCAAACCCCTGGGCTCAGGCAATCCTCTCACCTGGGTCTCCCAAAGTGCTGGGATTATAGGCGTGAGCCAGCCAACAGCAAAACATTTTTACCGGTTCCTCGGAGTCTGAATTGACCTTATTTGCAATAAAAGTCAATTGAATATTAAGCAGTAATATATGCTAGAAATAGATTTCTGGTTTTCGTTATGAAAATATTTTGTATTGTTACTTAGCTTCAGAAGAACTGACCATTGCTGGCATGACTTTTACAACTTTTGATCTCGGTGGACATGTTCAAGGTAAGATTCAATTACTTTTATAGTCACTTTGTTTTATTTTAACTAATACAAATGTGGCCATTATGTTCCAGTGCAGGAAATCTAATTCTATTTAAGCAAGGCCAGAGTAAACTTAAAATTTAGAGATTATTACCCCCAGATAAATGCTTTACAAAACAAAGGATAGGCTAGGTGCAGTGGCTCATGCCTGTAATCCTAGCACTTTGGGAGGCCAAGGTGAGAGGATTGCGTGAGCCCACGGGTTCGAGACCAGCCTGGGCAACTTGGTGAGACCGTATCTCTACAATAAATCAAGAAAAATTAGCTGGACATGATAGCACATGCCTGTGGGGATATGAAACATGAAGAGGATTTTAGCCCCAGACAGTTTAGTAGAACAGTAAGCTTAGTAGCCCCAGGAATTTTAGAAGGTAGAACAGTCTTTCTAAACTTGTTGCAGATATGTACACAAATGCACTGAGTGCTATGAAGCAGAATCAGTGCACTTCTACTGGGAGTGGCTTCCCAGGGCAGGTAGCAGGATGTACACTGGGCCCTGAAGGAATTACTCATGTGCAAATAGGGATGGCATAAGCAAAAGCTCAGAGGTGGGAGGATACTAACAAGGTTGGATTTGGCAGGAGTAAAAAAGAATGAGAAGGAGAATAGTGAAAAATAAAAACCAGAAGAAGTAAACTGGGACTAGAATAGAGATCCTGAGTGCCAGGTTAATGAGTTTGCCCTTTATTTTGTAGATAATAGGTTAGTCACTGAAGATCTTTTTGCCAAGCAGAAACATGTTCATAACCTGATTATGACAGTGAGCAGAGAGAAGCAGAGAGAATGAAGTTAAATTTTACTCATATACTTTACCCCAAAAGCAATTCAGACTTAAATTGATCAGGAGTATCATGAAAATCACCCCACCCCCGTTTCCCCCCCCCCCTTTTTTTTTAGTGGGAGTCTCATTCTGTCACCCAGGCTGGATTGCAGTGGCACACTCACAGCCATCGGGCCACCACAGCCTCAACCAGCTGGGTTCGGGCAATCCTTCCTCTTCAGCCTTCCAAGTAGCTGGAACTACAGGCGTGCGCCCCATACCTGACTAATTTTTCTTTTGATGTATTATAGAGGTGAGATCTCGCCATGTTGCCCAGGCTGGTCTCAAATCTGTTACCCAGGCTTGTCTCAATCTCAATCCTCTCGCCTCCGCTTCCCAAAGTGCTGGTATTACAGGCATGAGCCACTATGCCCGGCTAAGAACTGGAATCTTGGTGGACCTTGTCTGAGACTTCATTTCTATATTATTTTCAAGATAGATCATAAAACTCAAGTCAGAAAAACTGTTTTCTTCTCTAAAAAAATAATGTCATGGGAAAAAAATTACCCTTATGGTTTCAAAGACTTTAGTTAATTATTAACATTTGAGTTTGTTTTCTGTTTGAGTAGCACAATTTGCTTTTATTTTAATTTAATAGGCCTGTCCCTGGCACTAATTTCTTTTTGTCACTGATTCCAAATTTATCACTGGCTAAAAAACCCAATTAACTAGAAAGGTCAAAAAATGAATACTGCAGATATGTAATTATATTATATTATAGTAATTTTTCACTGCTTATATTTTAGATTTTTATAGTAGCAGTTCTCCAGTGAACTTAACATGTATCATTATCCAATGGAGGCAAACATTCTACTTCTTAAAAGTAAAAATTTAGAGAGAGTATTTTACTTGGCCACAATCAAGAAAAGCCTGAAATTTCTTCTGGGAAGATTTTGGCCCCACTGGGGAAGAGATAATCTTCAATACATAATGAAGTGGGGAGTAGCTAAAGGTTACTGCACTTGATGTCTTATTGGACTCTTCAATCAAACCATCTGCTAGGCTTGATCAACAAACAAAATCTAACTCCTGGTTGTTTTTGTTAGCTCGAAGAGTGTGGAAAAACTACCTTCCTGCTATCAATGGCATTGTATTTCTGGTGGATTGTGCAGACCATGAAAGACTGTTAGAATCAAAAGAAGAACTTGATGTAAGTTAAATAATTAAAACTAAGTACAGTCGAACACTGGTAAGCCTGAAGAAATAGGTTAGAGATATAGGTATCAGAATACAGCTTTTCTGCAGTCTTTGGTGAATTTCTTGGCAGTTTTTTCGCCCAGTGATTACTTTAACTAATGATTACTTTACTTAGAATGTAGAGGGAGTAGCTTCAAATAATTGTAGCTATTGAGGAAGTACTAACGCAGACATCCTTCCTGAAGACTTAAGAACCTTCCCTATATAGAGTGTGCCCCTCTAGTGTATTTTATGTCCTCTATATTCCTGGAGTGGATTGATATTGAGTCCCTGATCATCATAGGATGCCATTTCTTCAGGAGTGGGTCACAACCTGGGAATGGTATGACATGCAATCTTTGACATGACTCTCAGGCATGAGCAGTTGCATATGTAGCTGCCTCCTCTCCCATTTTTCAGGTCAGAGTGGGGCCCAATAGCAGCAAGCAAGGCCAGCAATAGATTTGAGATCACAGAGTATACAGGTCCATGATTTGATTGGAGGTTGACCCGACCATGCCTCTACCCAGAGCAGACAACAAATACTTGTTTATGTGGAAAAATCCAGATAGGTTCTGTGCTTATGGAACAGGGTCAGGGAACGCCTAAGTTTCTACTTGTGCCAGACACTGTGCATATTACTTCATTTAATTCTCAAACCAACTTTATAAGGTAGGTGCTATGGTTCCCAATTCTCTCTGCCCTTCAATGAGGCTAACTTGTCCAAAGTCACAACTCAGAGGCAGCAGGACCAGAAGTAAAACCAGGTCTATCCACTTCTAGGCTGTTTGCTTTAGGCCCTCTATGTCACTATTTTACATAGTGAGCAGAGTGAGCATTTACAGAAAGAGTCTTGGGGAGACAGAAGAATTGAGCTTATGGTTTCATAGAGCTCACTTTAAAATGTGGGAAAAGTTTGCCAAAGAAAGTTGGCATGACATGATGTGGTAGAAAATGAGTCCTTGATTGTTTCATCTAACAAAATAAGCTTTTTGGATGGTTTCATATCAACTTCTTCTCTTTTGTGTTGTTTTGTATTTTTTAGTCACTAATGACAGATGAAACCATTGCTAATGTGCCTATACTGATTTTTGGGAATAAGATTGACAGACCTGAGGCCATCAGTGAAGAGAGGTTACGAGAAACGTTTGGTTTATATGGTCAGACAACAGGAAAGGTAAAACAAAAAAAAATGGCAGGTGTGATTATTTAATTCTGCAGTATAAATGTTTTCTTAAATTACTATTGTCCAACTACATAAATTCATTATTTTTTTTCTTAACAAAAACTATTTTCTGACTGGACATGGTAGCTCATGCCTATAATCCCAGCATTTTGGGAAGTTGAGGTGAGAAGATTGCCCGAGCCCACGTGTTCGAGACCAGCCTGGGCAACTTGGTGAGACCTCATCTCTACAATAAATAAAAAAAATTAGCTGGATATGGTGGCACATGCCTATAATTCCAGCTACTTTGAAGGCTGAGATGAAACAATTGCCTGAGCCCAGTAGGTCGAGGCTGCAGTGGCCATGAGCATGCCACTGCACTCTAGCCTGAGTGACAGAGTGAAACTCCAACTCAAAAAAAACCCCACTTTTCTTAAATAAATTTATACATGTGAGTCTTTTTAATGTCTTCATGTCTTTTTATCACGAAATGAAACCTTTTCTTGGTGATAATAGGAATGTCAGAGAGCAGTTATACCTAAGGCTCATGTGCTTATGGGAAACTAAATTAAAGCTTTCAAAATTTTTCTTAACACACATTTTCAGATTTGAGTGTTTAAGAATACAAGCCGGGCTCAGTGGCTCAGCCTGTAATCCCGCGCCTTTGGGAGGCTGAGGTGAGTGGATTGCCTGAGCCCGCGGGTTCGAGACCCGCTTGGGCAACGAGACCTCATCTCTACAATAAATCGAAAAATCAGCCGGGCGTGGTAGCGCGCGCCTGTAATTCCGGCTACTCGGAAGGCTGAGGCGGAAGGATCGCCGGAGCCCGGCAGGTGGAGGCTGCGGTGGCCGGGAGCGGCCACTGCACTCCAGTCTGGGCGACAGAGTGAGACTCCAACTCAAAAAAAAAAGAATACAAGAAGGCTGGGTGTGGTGGCTCAAGCCTATAATCCCAGCATTTTGGGAAGCTGAGGCGAGAGGATTGCCTGAGCCCACAGGTTCGAGACCCGCCTGGACAACTTGGTGAGACCTCATCTCTACAACAAATCAAAAAATTAGCTGGGCGTGGTAGTGCGCATCTGTAGTTCCGGCTACTTGGAAGGCCAAAGTGGAAGGATCGTCTGAGCCCACTTCATGCCGGAGCATGCCAGTGCACTCCAGCCTGGGCAAGAGTGAGACCCCAACTTAAAAAAAAAAAAGAATACAAATAGTGTGTTTAGCTCCTGAGTTCACCAGGGATTAGTAAGGTCCTAGGAATATTTTACAGTTTTCAGAAGATATTATTTTTAATAAGCTTTAAGAGGTATTTTTTTTTCATTCATTTTGACTAGTATTTGTTTGGGGAAGGAGGAACATTAGTACTGAAAAATTCCAGATAAACGGTGGAAGAACCCCAGAGTTTACAAACAAAATTTTTTTGGTTTATATATACTATTTCAGGGTAAAGAAATACTGTAGCAGATAGCAGGAGATTCTTGTTAGACTAAGTAGACCTTGGTTTTCTATGTCTTTTTAATCAGTTGGCGCCACATTAATTTTAGGAAATGCCTTGCTTGATCATCAGCCTACTGAGAATGTTTGACTTTATTATTTTTATTATTATTATTATTGTTTGAGTTGAAGTCTCACTCTGTTGCCCAGGCTAGAGTGTAGTGGCACATTCACAGCCACCCCAGCGTTGACCTGCTGTGCTCCAGCGATCTTTCCACTTCATCTTCAAAGTAGCTGGAACTGTAGGCGTGTGTTACCACGCCCGGCTAATTTTTGATTTATTGTAGAGACAAGGCCTTGCCAAGTTGCCTGGGCTGGTCTCGAACCTGTGGGCTCAGACAATTCACTTGCCTCAGCCTCCCAAAGTGCTGGGATTACAGGCTGTACCACCAAGCCTGGCTGAATATTTGTCTTTAATATTAGTGAAGTCAATTTGGATTGTTTTCTTTTCTTTTTTTTTTTTTTGAGTTGGAGTCTCACTCTGTCGCCCAGACTGGAGTGTAGTGGCACGCTGTCGGCCACCACAGCCTCGACCCCGCTGGGCTCCGGCGATCCTTCCATCTCAGCCTTCCAAGTAGCTGAAATTACAGGCGTGTGCTACCATGCTCGGCTAATTTTTGATTTATTGTAGAGATGAGGTCTCACCAAGTTGCCCGGGCAGGTCTCGAACCCGTGGGCTCTGGCAGTCCACTCACCTCGGCCTCCCAAAGCGCTGGGATTACAGGCTGAGCTACTGAGCCCGGCCTGGATTGTTTTCTAAGAAAGATTATTTTTATTTTTGTGTGCCTTACAAGCTAACCTCTTTCCCACTGAGTGACCATCCTGTCCTAAGGTAGAGTGAAAGAAGACTTCTTGTGCTCTTAGAGGACTTAGATACCAAGCAACCATGACTTTATCACAGCTATGGCTTTAACACAGTAACCCTGTGTTCTAAAAGTAGAAATATAATTCTGCTGGGGAGTGGGACTTTTATTTCACAAAACTCCAACATAATGTGTCTGTTCTCTTGTAGGGCAGTGTATCTCTGAAAGAACTGAATGCCCGACCTTTAGAAGTTTTCATGTGCAGTGTGCTCAAAAGACAAGGTTACGGAGAAGGCTTTCGCTGGATGGCCCAGTACATCGATTAACATTGACCCTCATTGGTTCCAGGTCTCAACATTCAGGCCTACTCAGAGATTTGATCACTCAACATGCATAACTTGAATTCAATAGACTTTTGCTGGTTATAAAACAGATTTTTTTAGATTATTAATATTATATCAACTTAATTTGAGTAAGAATTGAAAACTGATTCAAGTAAGTTTGAATATCACGATATTAGCTTTCTAATTCCATAAAAATAATTAGTTTTTACAGTTTATAATCTGACATTACCCCAGCGCCATTTATAAAGAGCAACTTTCCAGCAGTACATTTGAAGCGCTTTTTAACAACATGAAACTAAATATAAACCACATTTAAAAGCTCATCATGTTCAATTTTTATGTACTTTTTTGGAACTAGTTTTTAAATTTTAGAGTATATGTCCACCTCTCTTAAGTATACAGTTAATAATTAGCTTATAAATGATTGCATGATGCCTTACAGTTTTGAATAATATTTTTTCTTATGCAAACGTCATGCAATAAAACAAACTCTAATGTCTGGCATCCTTGTTGGGCAAATGTTTCATTTAAATGTGTCTTATATAGCTAGTATACAATGAAAATGTGAGCACTTAATATGACATATTGGGGCTTGTTAGGGAAGGAAAGTCTTTCAGAATATTTAAAATAATGTTTAAGCTCCTCAGGCTTTTGCATTTGCCATAAGATAGTTGTGGTGAGTTGCAGCTGAAACCACCTTTATCTCTGAATCATATATTTTTATCAATAATGCTGCCATTACCAGTGCTGATGGGGTCTGTGGCCTAGTCTCTGTGGGATTAGCCTTCTGAAGAAAAGCACATCTGCAGTACACAAGGCTGATTCTCAGTTTGGTAGGCCCTATAGTTCCATCCCTATTGTCTAATTCTGAAGTGCTCCAGTCTTATCGGTGCCCTTGGTAATCTGTGTCTCCTCATGAAAAGTAGTGACAGGTGCCAATCTCTCCACATTTCAGAGGTACTCCCCAGCCTCTTTGTATTTAATGGTACTCCTTAGGGCAAACAACAAGTAGGATCTTGTACACATTTTCATTGTAGAGAACTGCGTATCTGAGGAAAAAGAAAGCTTGTTCTGTTTCAGTTGTCACTTAGATGTATGGGGATTTCCTTTCTACTCTACAGCTTTTTGCATTCATTTCTAATTTTCCTTTTTTGTGTGTGTCTGCTCTCAGGTAGCTCTTACTTTATAGCGCAAAGGCTTTTGTTTTCAGATATGCTTGTCACATGATAGCAACCTATGAGCCTCACTGGTAGATTTACTAATACAATTTTAGTTAGTTTTCCAAAAGCATTATAACTTCCTTAGAAATTGAATTTTTTTCCCATATGTTTGAGATTCACATCATTAGTAAGATAAGATAAAAGGTAAGTGCCAAAAATATATTCTTAAAGATTTTCAAGGCTGAGCATGGTAGCTTATGCCTGTAATTCTAGCATTTTGGGAGGCCAATGCAGGATGATTGCTTGAGCCCAAGAGTTTGGACAACATAGTGAGACCTCATCTCTACAAAAAATTTAAAAATTAGTTGAGTGTAGTACTGCATTCCTGGAGACCCAGCTACTTGGGAGGCTAAGGTGGAAGGATCGCCTGGGTCCAGGATTTTGAGGCTGCTGTGAGCCGTGATTGTACCAGTGCACTCCGTCCTGGGCTACAGAGACCCGAACTAAAAAAAAAAAAAACCCAAAAAAACTCTCAAGCTTAAGATTTCTCTTCTGACGATAAGTTACGTTTTTATAGTGTATTTGGCCAATTTTATTGAGAATAGATTGTTCTAATTCCATCAAGAATAATTTTAATGTCTAAATGTACCATTGTCCAAATCAGAGTTATTATAGTCCTTTCTGTAATCGGTAATGTAATCTATAAAGCAGATAAGGACTGAGGAATATGGCTGAAAGGAATTACTAGTTAAGTAAGCAGACAAGATCATCTCTTAAGGTGACATTTGGTTTTTATAATTTGGCTATTCTGTTACACTTTCATCATCTTCTAAATGAAAATAATAGTTTCATCCCTGCCTAGAAGCATCAGTAGTACTAAGGGAAAAGTAGAAAATGACCTTGCAGTCTATTATTCTGCCAGATAGTTTTAATATCCTTACTCCTAAAGTTTTGACTAAATAGAACTAGGTCTTATTAAAAGTAACTGCCAACCGGGCTCAGTGGCTCAGCCTGCAATCCTGCACTTTGGGAGGCTGAGGTGAGTGGATTGCCTGAGCCCACAGGTTCGAGACCTGCCTGGGCAACTTGATGAGACCTCATCTCTACAATAAATCAAAAAATTAGCCCAGCATGGTAGCACGCGCCTGTAGTTCCAGCTACTTGGAAGGCTGAGGTGGAAGGATCGCCGGAACCCAGCAGGTCGAGGCTGCGGTGGCCGGGAGCAACCACTGCACTCCAGTCTGGGCAACAGAGTGAGACTCCAACTCAAAAAAAACCGTAACTGCCTCTTGTTCATGTTATCTGCCTTCAGTACATTCAGGGACATGCCTTTCTTCAAGTATTTCCTAGACTATCTGTTGTGATACTGGAGAAGCTAATTATTTTTTATTTTTACGTTTATTTTTATTTTATTTTATTATGATTTTTTTTGAGTTGGATTCCAGGCTGAGCCACTGAGCCTGGCCACACATTTACGTTTTTAAAGAGATTCCTACTCCATACCTTTTTCAATAATTGCTGCTAATTACATTTTTGAATCATAGCTGGTTAAATTGATAGATTCCAGTTTATCTCAGTGAATTTTTAGAATGGAGATTATTGCATTTTTAAATTGGGGAACAGACATTTCCTAAAGTATATGCAAAAAATTGTTCACTGTTAGCTTAGTTGAACCGGTATCTTTGTATGAGTGCCAAAGATGTATGAATTTAGATATTACATAGATCTAAATTTTAGTTTTGTGTGCCTGTATCCATATACAAATGTACTGTGGTTTACAACATAAAATTGGAACATCGTTTCTTTTTTTTTTTTAGTTGGAGTCTCATTCTGTTGCCCAGACTGGAGTGCAGTAGCACACTCATGGCTACCGAAGCCTCAACCTGATGGGCTCAGGCAATCCTTCCACTTGAGCCTTCCAAGTAACTGCAACTACAGGTGCATGCTACCATGCCTGGCTAGTTTTTTGATTTATTGTAGAGACGAGGTCCTCCAAGTTGCCAAGACTGGTCTCGAACCCCTGGGCTCAGGCAGTCCTCTCGCCTCGACCTCCCAAAGTGCTGGGATTAAAGACGAGACATCGTGCCTAACCTGTTTCTTTTCCTTAGTTTTCAACTGTCTCATACTTTTCTATAGTGCTTTCCAGCACATAAAACTACTCATAAATCATTAAAATAGGGTGATATCTCTGATTATAATGTTTCTTGCCTTCTGGAAAATGATTTCATTAACCACATCCAAAACCTAGCATTTTCACAAGTTCCATCATTAAAAACATTATACTTCTATACTTCTAGTTAACATGATTTGGGAGTTTCAGGGAAAGGTTTATATTTTCTGAAACTCTGCATTTGGTATGTGACTCAGTGTGGTATTTGAATCTTGTTAGTCACTTTCATGACTGAAGTTTGCAAGGATTTATTGCCAGGTAAAACTTGACCAGAGTACACTGAAAATAGCTTATATAAAGGGAACTCTCTCAAATTTCCTTCTAATTATTTTATTTAGCATTTATTGGTCGGGCTTGGTGGCTCAGCCTGTAATATCAGCACTTTGGGAGGCCGAGGAGAGTGGATTGCCTGAGCCCATGGGTTCAAGACCAACATGAGCAACTTGGCGAGATCTCATCTATAAAATAAATTAAGAAATTAGCCGGGTGCAGTAGCGCGCACATGTAGTTCCAACTAATTGGAAGGCTGAGGCGGAAGAATCGCCGGAGCCCAGCAGGTTGACGTTGGGGTGGCCTTGAGTGTGCCATGGCACTCCAGCCTGGGCAATGGAGTGAGACTCTGACTCAAAGAAAAAAATATATATATTGTTGGGTCATCTTAAACGTATGTAAAAAGTTGGTGAAAAAAAGCATCACAAAACTTCCCGAAAGCATGAAGAAATAGAGATTAGTACGTTTATATTTCTTAATGCAAAATTAATAGGGAATAAAGACTAGCCTATACTAATATAAAAACCAGAGGTTTTGCTATAAATTTAAATGTCTAGAAAAACAGTGTACTTCAGTCTAATTTATCAAAGCTACATGTTGATGCTTCTGGTCATTTCCATTATTGTCCTTTTGAAATTCAAGGTAATGCTTTTTAACCAATAAAAGAAGAAGAGTGAGCTTTTGGAATATGTGATTGTGCTTTGTGTAAAGTGATTAGGATTTTGTTAAACCCATATTTCCTCTTTTGAACCTTGTTTAAGCATCCCCCCCCACTCCACACCCAGATTTTAAAAATTCCCCTGTGAAAGGAAAGGAATCACAGAATCTATTGATGATGCAGTTCTGAACCAATTAATTTTTGTCCTTATAATTTAGAACACTCAGTAGCTAATATATTTAATGCCACTGATTGTTGTTTGGCACTTTGATCACACTTTTAAATAGAATCCAAAGTAAAAGGAAAGTAAGTGAGGTTATCCAAAGCTAACTTTGTTTCAGGTATGTCCCTCACCCCAAATAGAGTTTAGAACAGAAATAGGCAAGTGATTTTACGCAGAATTATTTTTGGAAAAGCTACTCTGGAGTACATGGATTCTTCTTCAGCATGCATTTTAAATAGGGGCTTAGATTAATTTTAGTTTTAAATATTTGGGGGTAAAAGGCAGTGACAATTTTTTTTTTGACATTTCTTCAGAATTGTTTTCCTTATCAAGTAAAGAGTCAAGTCATAATGGCCAACTTCACACAAGTTTCCACATGCCCTGGTGTTGGTCCTAACCTGAACTCATAATCAATTGCTGGACTAAGGCAAGAGCACTCAGGGTGAATGTAGTCAAGTTACTTCAGAGTGGTAAAAACGTTTTTCCATGATGAGGCCTTCAGTATTTGGCTGAATGCAAAGTATATTGGAGTGGTAAGTTAGCGATAAGGTCATCACTAACCTTGTTTGCACTTTTGTACACCACTACTTGCACTAGGATCTTAGTGTGAATTTTAAATTGTTTTACAGTATATACAGATTGTTAAGCATAATTTATATAAAGATGTTTCGTTTACCTTTGTGTATTTTACAAAGAACGGCTATAATAGATAGTTAAATATTTTTGAATTGTGTTTGTGTGTTACTTTGATTGTATCCCATTATCTTCTCACCCCCTGTGAATTTGAGTATCAGGAAGGGAAAAATAAAATACTAATCTGGTCTTTGAAGAACTTGAGTGTCGAGTTCCATTTTTATTATTCAATTATAACTTTCATTTTGCTCATTAGAAAATTTCTTGGACTTTTTTTTTTTTTTTTGAGTTGGAGTCTCACTCTGTCACCCAGACTGGAGTGCAGTGCATGCTCACGGCCACCACAACCTCAACCTGCTGGGCTCCAGCGATCTTTCTGTCTCAGGCTTCCGAGTAGCCAGAATTACAGGCACGCGCTACCATGCCTGGCTAATTTTTGATTTATTGTAGAGATGAGGTCTCGCCAAGTTGCCTGGGCGGGTCTCGAACCCACAGACTCAGCCAATCCACTCACCTCGGCCTCCCAAAGCGCTGGGATTACAAATTGAGCCACTGAGCCCGGCCATTTCTTGGACTTTTAAAATTACAAAGATGGCCTTTGGGAGGCTGAGGTGAGTGGATTGCCTGAGCCCGCGGGTTCGAGACCCGCCTGAGCGAGGGAGACCTCATCTCTACAATAAAATCAAAAAATTAGTTGGGCGTGGTAGCGCGCCTGTAATTCCGGCTACTCGGAAGACTGAGGAGGAAGGATCGCCGAGCCCAGCAGGTCGAGGCTGTGTTGGCTGTGAGCGTGCCACTGCACTCCACCCTGGGCGACAGAGTGAGACTCCAACTAAAAGAAAAAAAAAAATTACAACGATAGTAGAACTTTCCCTTTGTGCAAGGATTCTAAGGAAGCTTTGCTCAGATTCCAGTGCCTAATTTGTCTGGTAAAACTGAAAACAGGCCGGGCTCGGTGGCTCAGCCTGTAATCCCGCGCCTTTGGGAGGCTGAGGTGAGTGGATTGCCTGAGCCCGCGGGTTCGAGACCCGCCTGGGCAGCGAGACCTCATCTCTACAATAAATCAAAAAATCAGCCGGGCGTGGTAGCGCATGCCTGTAATTCCGGCTACTTGGAAGGCTGAGGCGGAAGGATCGCCGGAGCCCAGCAGGTCGAGGCGCGGTGGCCAGAAGCGGCCACTGCACTCCAGTTTGGGCGACTGAGTGAGACTCCAACTCAAAAAAAAAAAAACTGAAAACAGGCTGGGCGCAGTGCCTCAAGTCTGTAATCCCAGCACTTTGGGAGGCCAAGGTGAGAGGATTGCCTGAGCCCAGGGGTTCGAGACCAGCCTGGGCAACTTGGTGAGACCTCGTCTCTATAATAAATTAAAAAATTAGCCAGATGTGGTGGTGTGCTCCTATAGTTCCAGCTACTTGAAAGGCTGAGGCAGAAGGATTGCCTGAGCCCAGCAGGTCAAGGCTGTGTTGGCTGTGAGCGTGCCACTGCACTCCACCCTGGGCAACAGAGTGAGACTCCAACTAAAAGAAAAAAAGGCCAGGCTCGCTGGCTCAGTCTGTAATCCCAGCACTTTGCGAGGCTGAGGCAAGTGGATTGCCTGAGCCTGCGGGTTTGAGACCAGCTCCGGCAACTTGGTGAGACCTCATCTCTACAATAAAAAAAAAAAAAATCAAGCTGGGCTCGGTGGCTCAGCCTGTAATCCCGCACCTTTGGGAGGCTGAGGTGAGTGGATTGCCTGAGCCCGCGGGTTCGAGACTGGCCTGGGCAACTTGGCGAGACCTCATCTCTACAATAAATCAAAAAATTAGCTAGGCGTGGTAGCGCTCTCCTGTAGTTCCAGCTATTTGGAAGGCTGAGGCGGAAGGATGGCCGGAACCCAGCAGGCCGAGGCTGCGGTGGCCTGGAGCATGCCACTGCGCTCCAGCCTGGGTGACAGAGTGAGACTCCAACTCAAAAAAAAAAAAAATCAGCCAGGTGTGGTAGCACACATCTGTAGTTCTGGCTACATGGAAGGCTAAAGAAGAAGAATTGCCAGAGTCCAACAGGTTGACGCTGGGGTGGCCATAAGTGTGCCACTGCACTCCAGCCTGAGGGACAGAGGAGACTCCAACAAAAACAAACAACAAAACCACTTATGGCAAACTGAAGTAGAACTTACACAGTGCTGGCTCTGTTGAAATGTAAAAAATAAGGCATCCAGTTAGTTTTTATTTACATCAAGTTTCTCTAACTTTAGTATACACAGAATCTCCAGGAGAACTTTACCAATAAAATACACAAAAGAAAAAAATTCCCACCAGAGACTGTGATTCAGCAGATCTGGGGATGGGAGTGGGCAGCAGGAATCTGAATCTTTAACAGGCCTCTCAGCTGCTTCTGATGCTGGAGTCTGGATTTTTCATTTAGGAAAAACAGATATAACAATACTAAATACTGATAACAGTAAATGATCTTTGGCAATCAGTGATGCAAAAAAAAATCATCTTGGTAAGGATTATCAAGCTAGTTTTGAGATTTAAATCCAAATATAAAACCGTTCTGCAGTCATCCCTTTAAGCCTCCCACTAGCAATGTGCAGCAGTGACAATAAGCTTTGTGCTAGCTCTTTAACATAATTCATCATAACTCTATTACAATTGGGCCCATCAATTTAGAGTTACCTAAGGACCTGTCAATCATTTGTTGAACTGAAACCAAGAGAGTAGAAATACCGAATTCAGCTGGGCTCGGTGGCTCAGCCTGTAATCCCACGCCTTGGGAGGCTGAGGTGAGTGGATTGCCTGAGCCCGCGGGTTCGAGTCCCACCTGGGCAACTTGGCAAACCCTAATCAAAAAATTAGCCGGGCGTGGTAGCACATGCCTGTAATTCTGGCTACTCGGAAGGCTTAGGCGGAAGGATCACAGGAGCCCAGCAGGTCGAGGCTGCGGTGGCCAGGAGCGGCCACTGCACTCCAGTTTGGGCGACAGAGTGAGACTCCAACTCAAAAAAAAAAAAGGAAAGAAATACTGAATTCATTAAAGGAACCAATGCTAAAAAAAGGTCCAGTTTATTTAGCTCATTTTCTTTTTTTTTTTTTTTTGAGTTGGAGTCTCTCTCTGTCGCCCAGGCTGGAGGGCAGTGGCACACTATGGCCACCGCAGTCTCAACCTGTTGGGCTCCGGCGATCCTTCCGCCTCAGCCTTCTGAGTAGCTGGAACTACAGGCGCGCGCTACCACGCCCGGCTAATTTTTTGATTTACTGTAGAGATGAGGTCTCGCCAAGTTGCCCAGGTGGGTCTCGAACCTGTGGGCTCAGGCAATCCACTCACTTCAGCCTCCCAAAGGCATGGGATTACAGTCTGAGCCACTGAACCCGGCTTACCTCATTTTCTTGAATCTAGCTGCTTAATCTTCACTCAGATAATCTGACATTTGTACTAGTAATATACAAGTAATACAAGTATAACAGCCCCAGCAGAGTATAAAAGTCACCTTGTTGGGAATAGAAAATGTTCCTAGGAAACAATTTGAGGGCCACCATCTTCCTAATGGATAGGTGGGAACAACAGTTTATTAACCTGCTGATAAAAAACAACAAAAGTCACTGGGCTCGGTGGCTCAGCCTGTAATCCCAGCACTTTGGGAGGCCGAGGTGAGTGGATTGCCTCAGCCCGCAGATTCGAGACCCACCTGGGCAACTTGGCGAGACTTCATCTCTACAATAAAACAAAAATTATCCAGGCGTGGTAGCATGCACCTGTAATTCCGGCTACTTGGAAGGCTGAGCGGAAGGATTGCCAGAGCCCAGCAGGTCAAAGCTGCGGTGACCGGGAGTGGCCACTGCCCTCCAGTCTGGGCAACAGAGTGAGACTCCAACTCAAAAAACAAAACGAAACAGAAAAAACAACAAAGGTCCTACAGCATGTCCTGTTTCTGCAGAGTCCCTTATACAAGGTTCAAATGGGGATTCAGTTAATTGACAAAAGTTAGGGCTTATGTTTATAAAGGCTCTTAATTTATTTAAAAGTAGACATTAAGGCACAATAACTTTCTTGCTAGTATTTAGTAAACAAAGTAAATCTTGCCCTGGAATGTGGACTTTTATTCTGGGGGCATTATGAAAAACAATTTAAGACGTTTGTTTGTTTATATATTTTTTGAGTTGGAGTCTCACTCTGTCGCCCAAGCTGGAGTGCAGCACACTCACAGCCACTGCAGCCTCAACCTGCTGTGGCTCAGGTGATCTGCTTCAGCCTTCCAAGTAGCTGGAACTACAGGTATGCACCACCACGCCCAGGTAATTTTTCTTTTTTTTTTTTTTGAGTTGGAGTCTCACTCCTTTGCCCAGGCTGGAGTGCAATGGCATGCACTCTCACGGCCACCCCAGCTTCGACCTTCTGGGTTCCAGCGATCCTGCCTCAGCCTTCCGAGTAGCCAGGAGCTACAGATGCACGCTACCACGCCCGGCTATTTTTACTGTAGAGACGAGGTCTCACCAAGTTGCCTGGGCTGGTCTCCAACCAGCTGGCTCAGGCAATCCACTCGCCTCAGCCTCTCAAAGTGCTGGGATTACAGGCTTAGCCACCAAACCCGGTCAATTTTTCTTGATTTATTATAGAGATGAGGTCTCACCAAGTTGCCCGGGCTGGTCTCGAACCCGTGGGTTCAGACAATTCTCTCAACTTGGCCTACCAAAGTGCTGGGATTATAGCCGTGAGCCACTGTGGCTGGCCTCAAGATGTTTATTAAAGTCACTGTGACTTCAGTGATGGCAATATGCCACTACAAACAGGCTGATAATATTGCAAAAAGAAGCCAAAGAGTTTTCTTGCTTGGTTGTATTGAAGGGGCTCGGGTTAATTAGTAACAGATCCTTCCATTCAGAAAACTTTGCATGTGGCATATTATGTAGATGACCAAAGTAAAGAAGGGGAGAATATCATTAGAGGTTAGGTAGAAGCACTTGGGGGATAAAATGAAGATTTTTGTTTTCTGCTTTCTTGAGATGAAAGGAATTTAATGTGAAATTCAGTGGAATTGTAATCCCATTTCATATGGGGTTAGCTGCATCTCAGAAACCAGAGAGATAAACATTAGCAAGTAACAGCACCTTTTTCTCTTTTTTTGAGTTGGAGTCTCACTCTGTCACACAGGCTGGAGTGTAGTGGCACGCTTCCAGCCATATGCAGCCTCGACCTGCTGGGCTCAGGCGATCCTTCAGCCTCAACCTTCCAAGTAGCTGGAACTACAAGTGCATACTACCACGCCTGGCTAATTTTTTTTTTTTTTGAGTTGGAGTCTCACTCTGTCGCCCAGACTGGAGTGCAGTGGCCGCTTCCGGCCACCGCAGCCTCGACCTGCTGGGCTCCGTTGATCCTTCCGCCTCAGCCTTCTGAGTAGCCGGAATTACAGGCATGCGCTACCACGCCCGGCTGATTTTTTGATTTATTGTAGAGATGAGGTCTCGCTGCCCAGGCGGATCTCGAACCCGCGGGCTCAGGCAATCCACTCACCTCAGCCTCCCAAAGGCGCGGGATTACAGGCTGAGCCACCGAGCCCGGCTTAATTTTTTGATTTATTGTAGAGATGAGGGTTCACCAAGTTGCCCGGGCTGGTCTCGAACTCTTGGGCTCAGGCAATCCTCTCACCTCAGCCTCCCAAAGTGCTGGGATTATAGGCACGAGCCACTGTGCCCGGCCTCTTTTTTTTGTTTGTTTTTTAAATAGAGACAAGGTCCACTATGTTGCCCAGGCTGGTCTCGAACTTCTGGGTTCAAGTAATTCTTCTACTTCACCTCCCAAAGTGCTGGGATTAAAATCATGAGCCACCAGCCTACAACAGCACCATTTTTAGGGTTCTCTCCAAGGCCTTGGGTTTGAGTTGAAATCTCTAAATCCACCTGGTTAGGAAGGCAATCAGTTGGCTTGCAGTCTGGAGAAAAGCACATTGACTTTCCATTCTAGAGGCTTCAGTTTTGAGAGCCAAGGCCCAGAGTCCTTTGATTAAAGGATATAGAGTAGGAGAACTCTAGCCCTGTTCTGGGCCCCAGAGAGGCAAAACAGGTGAACACTGATTTGTGACTAGGGAGCTCCTGTGGAAGGACACAGTTCTGATGACTCGTGAAGGAAGCCATGCTCGCTTTCCCATCTGCCTGGCAGCAGATGGCAGGGGCATGAAGCTATTTGGAGAACAGTCTCGGAGTTTTCTCCACCCCCACTTCTATTTGGGGTCAGGCTCAGAATCCTCAGGCCAAGTATCCGGCAGTCAGGTGACAGTGAACACCCTATTGGATTCACTGGGGCCTCAATCTGCCTTCCTCCTCGGAGAAGCAGTACTTTGACCCTTCTGATTACCTGGCATCTAGGCAGCCTCTTTGCCCACTTCTTGTGCCAATGCTAGGCTAGGCAAAATAGGGAACAGGGCTCTACTCACCAAGTTCTCTCACAAAACCTTCATAAGGGAAACTGTTAGTTGTCACCAGGCACTTAACCAAGTGTGCTCAAGTGTTGGATTCAGGCTCGGATGCTGGCCTCACTTTCTATCTGCCTCCCATTCAATCAGTCATTCAGTAGGCAATCCCTGAACACCCACCTTCTGGGGGCTGGCATGACATAAAGAAAATGGGCAGGGCCAGGTGTGGTGGCTCATGCCTATAATCCCTGTACTTTGGGAGGCCGAGGTGAGAGGCTTGCCTGAGCCCAGAGGTTCGAGATCAGCCTGGGACATTTGGTGAGACCTCATCTCTACAATCAATCCAAAAATTAGCCGGGCATGGTGGTACGTGCCTGTAGTTCCAGCTACTTGGAAGGCTGAGGAGGAAGGATCACCTGAGCTCAGTAGGTTGAGGCTGCGGTGGCCGTGAGCATGCCTGGGCAACAGAGTGAGACTCCAACTCAAAAAAAAAAAAACCCGTGGGTTCGAGACCTGCCTGGGCAACTTGGCGAGACCTCATCTCTACAATACAAAAAAAAAAAAAAAATTAGCCAGGCGTGGTAGCGCACGCCTGTAGTTCCAGCTACTTGGAAGGCTGAGGCGGAAGGATCGCCGGAGCCCAGCAGGTTGAGGCTGTGGTGGCTGGGAGCGTGCCACTGCACTCCAGTCTGGGTGACAGAGTGAGACTCCAACTCAAAAAAAAAAAAAAGAAAAGAAAACAGGCAGAGACCTGCCCAAGGCAGCAGGATAGGCCAAAGGAGAAGGCCCCCAAAACACTGTGGAAGAGGTTTATAAAGAGGGACACCAGCTGGGCACGGTGGCTCATGCCTGTAATCCCAGCACTTTGGGAGGTGGAGGTGAGAGGATTGCCCAAGCCCAGGGGTTCAAAGCTATCCCGGGCAATTTGGCGAGACTTCATCTCTACAATTAATAAAAAAATTATCTGGGAGTGGTGGTGTGTGCCTGTAGTCCCAGCTACTTGGAAGGCTGAAGCAGAAGGATCACCTGAGCTCAGCGAACTGAGGCTGCGGTGGCTGTGATTGTGCCACCGCACTCTAGTTTAGGCGACAGAGTGAGACCCTCGACAAAAAAACAGAGAGAGGGGACACCAGAGCTAACCATGGAGCACACTGATTAAGTAGAGAAGGGGTTAGAGAGGATATTCCAGGCAGATGCCTGCAAAGGCAAAGGTAAAAAGGCAGAAAAGGGTGCACTGTAACTTGGGAGCCGATAGAGCTCAGAAGAGACGCCATGTGGAGAATGTATCAGAGGGAAGAGAGAGTGGAGGCCTGAGTTAAGGAGGAGGCAGGATCCCAGGGTAGTCCTCCTATCTTTCAACCCATATCTCACCTGCAGTGATAGGCACATTCTTTCTTTGCTTTTTTTTTTTTTTTGAGTCGGAGTCTCACTCTGCTGCCTCAGCCTCGACCTGCTGGGCTCAGGCAATCGTACTGCCTCAGCCGTCCAAGTAGCTGGAACTACAGGCCCATGCTACCACACCCTGCTATTTTTAATTTATTTATTGTAGAGATGAGGTCTTGCCAAGTTGCTCAGGCTGGTCTCGAACCACTGGGCTCAGGCAATCTTCTCACCTCAGCCTCCCAAAGTGCTGGGACTACAGGTATGAGCCACCACGTCTGGCCTCATGCCCTTTCTTAACTGGAAGTATTCTTGCAGGAGAGAAGGTTCCCTAAGATTTACCCTCTTCTTGAACATTCCCTCTGATTCCTGATGCCTCCACATGGGCACACCTGCTCCCCATTTGACATTGGCCCACATGTGACTCTGAACAGGATGTGACAGAGATCAGGCTCACCCATCAGAGCTCCTTTCCAAGCCTCCTAGAACTCTACTTCAATAAAGAATGGGGACTCGGTGGCTGAGCCTGTAATCCCAGCACTTTGGGAGGCCGAGGTGAGTGGATTGCCTAAACCTGCGGGTTCGAGACCCTCCTGGACAACTTGGCAAGACCTCATCTCTACAATAAATCAAAAATCAGCCGGGCGTGGTAGCGCGCGCCTGTAGTTCCAGCTACTTGGAAGCCTGAGGCAGAAGGATCGCCGGAGCCCAGCAGGTCAAGGCTGCGGTGGCCGGGAGCGGCCACTGCACTCCAGTCTGGGCGACAGAGTGAGACTCCAACTCAAAAAAAAAAAAAGAATGAGTATGAATATTATGGCTGGCATTTGGGCAGCAAGGCTTGGTATACCAAGCACCAGATCCCAGGACCAGGCAGGCTCCCAGAGCCCAAAATAGCAGTTCAGAATATCCGCAGGTGAAAGTTGATTTTGCTGAGTCACTTTTCCTCTTGGCTTCTCCTGCAAAATCCTTGGCTGCTCTTCTGAGTCTCATGTTGATCACAACGTTCAATTCCTAGCAATGGAATGTTCCTTCTTTGCAAAAGCTAGTGGTGAGGGGGGAGATAGAGAGGCACCTCCTGTTTAACTACCTCCAGTCTCTCGGGTTACAAGGTTTCAGGTGTGCAGTATGACCACAGAACTGAGGAGGTGCCTGAGTCACCCGGCGTGCTGGGGAGCTGGGTGGGTTTTTGGCCCAGGCTTTATCACATGTATCACTTGAGTTCTTTCCCTGATGACCACCAGCTGTTTACAATAGCCCCGGTGTAAGAACTGTACCTGACTAGTCCCTACCTGACCCTAGACCACACTTGTCCTGGTTGGGCTTAGGGAGGGCCATGAGAACTTGTAAACAAACAGGGCTAACCGGCTCAGATTCCAGGAAGTGAAAGTGGGTAAACAAATCTCTCTGACCTCCTTGCCTCTGGTCAGTCTGCCAGCCTGCGAGTGCTCTGTTAAACCACTGTGTCCTACCCTCCTCTAATACCTTTTGTGGCTCCTCATTTTGCCCACTTCACACTCAGGCCACCTTTTTTTTCTTTTTTTTTTGAGTTGGAGTCTCACTCTGTTACCAGGCTGGAGTGCAGTGGCACACTCACAGCCACCGCAGACTCGACCTGCTGGATTTAGGCGATCCTTCTGCCTCAGCCTTCCAAGTAGCTGGAACTACAGACGCACGCCACCACGCCCAGCTAGTTTTTGTGATTTACTGTAGAGATGAGGTCTCACCAAGTTGCCCAGACTGGTCTCAAACCCCTGGGCTCATGTCATACCACCTTCTGCCACCCTGCACAGTGGGCCCCAGGAGGAACTCTTCCCCCATTCAACGCATGAGGAAACTGAGGCCCAGAATGGGCAGAATGTGGGTTCCTAATTCTCCATTACTGCAAGGTCCACACAACTCCATTTGAAGCCACTCCCTCCTCGTGTGCACTCATGGTGCATCTCTTAGATCTGAATGGTCACACGGTGCTTAATGCTCGCGAGGGAAGGATGACAAGGATCACGCACTGCATACAAGCCTGTAGACCCCAGGGAAGCCCACCCAAGAATTATCCTGAACACAGAGGCCTCCAGCCCTACCAGAGAAGTCTAGGCCCTGCCCCAAGCCTGGAGAGCAGATGCCTCCTCTCCTCTGGTGCTTCTAGGCCCTGTTCCACACTTCACCCTGTCACCACCTCAGCCAGACCTGGTGTCTCACCCCGTGACCACACCCAAGGCTAATCCTGTTCCTAATGGCCTCCTCACCTGGTGACAGATGAATCAGCAGCTACAATGGCATTCTGACTGTGCGAAGGCCTTGTGCTGAGTGGATAAACTTTTTCCTTCTCTTCCTCTGCCCAAGTCTGACCTGGAGTCTCACCTTGCCCCATCCCATCTACCAGCCAGCTCCACCTCATCCCGCTGGCCTCAAGGTAAAGGGCCCTGGAAAGTTCTCTCTTGACCCTCCTTGACCATGGACCCTCCCCAGGAGCTGAACTTCAGAGGTCACAGATAGCCCCTAATCTATTCTCTGCACAGCTGGACAAACTGAAGTACATCAGTCAGTGGCAGAGAACACTCATCACTCCTTGGGTCAGCCATAATTTCCTGTAGCACTGCGCAAAAAGCCTTAAGGAGGGTGGAGTTGATCGTTATTTATTTATTTATTTATTTATTTTTATTTTTTATTTTTGAGTTGGAGTCTCACTCTGTCGCCCAGACTGGAGTGCAGTGGCCGCTCCCAGCCACCACAGCCTCGACCTGCTGGGCTCTGGCGATCCCTCCACCTCAGCCTTCCAAGTAGCTGGAATTACAGGCATGCACTACCACGCCTGGCTGATTTTTTTTTTAATCTATTGTAGAGATGAGGTCTCACTGCCCAGGCGGGTCTCGAAACCGCGGGCTCAGGCAATCCACTCACCTCAGCCTCCCAAAGGCGTGGGATTATAGGCTAAGCCACCAAGCCCGGCTTTAATTTTTTTTTGACTTGGAGTCTCTGTCACCCAGGCTAGAGTGCAGTGGCACATTCATGGCCACGCCAGCGTCAACCTGCTAGGCTCAAGTGATCCTTCTGCCTCAGCCTTCCAAGAAGCCAGCACTACAGGCGTGTGCTATCACGTCCGACTAATTTTTTATTTTTATTATAGAGATGAAGTCTCACCAAGTTGTCTGGGCTGGTCTCGAACCCTCAGGCTCAGGCAATTCACTTGCCTCAGCCTCCCAAAGTGCTGGGATTACAGACTGAGCCAGTGAACCTGGCCTATTTTTCTTTTAGTTGGAGTCTCTTTTTTTTTTTTTTTGAGTTGGAGTCTCACTCTGTCGCCCAGACTGAAGTGCAGTGACACACTCACAGCCAACACAGCCTCGACCTGCTGGGTTCAGGTGATCCTTCCTCAGCCTTCCATGTAGCCAGAATTACAGGTGCACACTACCACACCCAGCTAATTTTTGATTTATTGTAGAGATGAGGTCTCATCAAGGTGCCCAGGCTGGTCTCAAACTTCCAGGCTCAAGCCATCCATTCGCCTTGGCCTCCCAAAGTGCTGAGATTACAGTGATCATAATTTTTGGGTTTTTTGCCATTCATTCTTTCCAGAAATATCTCCATATGAACAAAATGATCATAATTTTAAAAAGAGACTTGGCTGGGAGCAGTGACTCACACCTGTAATTCCAACACTTTGGGAGGCTGAGGCAGGACAATTATTTGAGCCCACTAGTTGAAGACGGGACTAGGCAACACAGTGAGACCTCATCTCTACAAAAAATACAAAAATTAGCAGGGCAAGGTGTTCCACACCTGTAGTCCCAGCCACTCGGAAGGCTAAGGCAGAAGGATCGCCTGATCCCAGGGGTTTGAGGCTTCATTGAGTTGTGATCATGCTACTGCACTTCAGCCTGGGCAACAGAGAGGAACCCTGACTCAACGCCCCCCCCAAAAAAAAAACAGAGCCTTGAGTTTGAGTTGGAGGACCTAGGAAAGTCATGGGTGCCTCGGAAAAGCAGAAGCTCATTTTTTAAAAATATGTTTTTTGGGGTTTTTTGTTTTGTTTTGTTTTGTTTTTGAGTCAGAGTCTCACTCTGTCGCCCAGGCTGAAGTGCAGTGGCACACTACTCACAGCCACCGCAGCCACGGCCTGCTGGGTTCAGGCCATCCTTCCACCTCAGCCTTCCAAGTAGCTGGAACTACAGGCATGCACCACCATATCTGGCTGATTTTTTTATTTATTGTAGAGACGAGGTCTCACCAAGTTGCCTAGGCTGGTCTCGAATCCCTGGACTCAGGCAATCCTCCCGCCTCGGCCTCCCAAAGTGCTGGGATTACAGGCTTGAGTCACTGTGCCCGGCCTAAAAATATGTTTTAAAATGGTTTCCTGGCCAGGCTCGGTGGCTCAGCCTGTAATCCTGTGCCTTTGGGAGGCTGAGGTGAGTGGATTGCCTGAGCCCGCAGGTTCGAGACCCGCCTGGGCAGCAAGATCACATCTCTACAATAAATAAAAAAATCAGCCGGGCGTGGTAGTACACGCCTGTAATTCCGGCTACTCGGAAGGCTGAGGTGGAAGGATCGCCAGAGCCCAGCAGGTCGAGGCTGCGGTGGCTGGGAGCGGCCATTGCACTCCAGTCTGGGCGACAGAGTGAGACTCCAACTCAAAGAAAAAAGGTTTCTTTTCTTAATATCATATTTGTCATTATAACAAAGCAGTTGTATGATATTGCTTGTTGCAGGGCTTTCCCCCCCATACAATAATTTTTTTTTTTTTTTGAATTGGAGTCTCACTCTGTCGCCTAGACTGGAGTGCAGTGGCCGCTCCCGGCCACCGCAGCCTCGACCTGCTGGGCTCTGGCGATCCTTCCGCCTCAGCCTTCCGAGTAGCCAGAATTACAGGCATGCGCTACCACGCCAGGCTGATTTTTGATTTATTGTAGAGATGAGGTCTCACTGCCCAGGCGGGTCTCGAACCCGTGGGCTCAGGCAATTCACCCACCTCAGCCTCCCAAAGGCGCGGGATTACAGGCTGAGACACCGAGCCCAGCTAATAGTTACTTTTTAAATTTTGGCAAAAAAAAACACCACTTAATATAAACTTCACCCTCCTGACAATTTCCAAGCATACAGTATGATATTGTTAGCAGCATCACATGCTGTACAGCAGCTACCAGAACTACTCTCCCATACTGCCTCTGTGCCACCAACCAACACCTTGCTTCCCCTCTCCCCACCTTTCTACTTTCTGTCTATGTGAGTTTGACTACTCTAAATACCCCTGTGTAAGTGGAACCGTGCAGTATTTGCCATTTTGTGTCTGGTTTATTTTACTTAGCACAATGTCCTGTGGCTTCATCCACGTTGCAACATGTCTCAGAATTTCCTTCTTTTTTTTTTTTTTTTAGTCTTGACTTCCTGGGTTCAGGTGATCCTTCCACCTCAGCATCCTGAGTAGCTGGGACTACAGGCACACGTAACCTTGCCCAGTTATTTTTCCGATTTTTTTTTTTTTTTTTGACTAGGAGTCTCACTCTGCCCAGGCTGGAGTACAGTGGCAAGCTCACGGCCACGGCAGCCTCGTCCTCCTGGGCTCAGGCAATCCTTCTGCCTCAGCCTTCCAAGTAGCTGGGACTACAGGAAGTTGCTACCACTCCTGGCTAATTTTTTGATTTATTGTAGTGACGTGGTCTCTCCAAGTTGCCCAGGCTGGTATTAAACTCCCGGACTCAGGCGATCCTCTCGCCTCCTCCCAAAGTGCTGGGATTATAGGTGTGAGCCACTGTGCCCAGACTAATTTTTAAATTTTTTTTGTAGAGATGAGGTCCAGCTATGTTGGTCAGTCTGGTCTCAAACTCCTGGACTCAAATAATCCTCCTGCCTTGGCCTCCCAAAGTTCTGGGATTACAGGAATGAGCCACCATGCCTAGTCTGGAATTTTCTTCCTTTGTTTAAGGCTGAATAATATTTAATTGCATATATGTACAATATCATCACCAGTGGACATTTAGATTGCTTCTACCTCTTGGCTACTGTGAATAGTGCTGCCACCAATGTGAACTCCTCAGAAGTTGAGCTTAGGCTGGACGTGGGGCTCATGCCTGTAATCCCAGCACTTTGGGAGGCCGAGGAGAGAGGATTGTCTGAGCCCAAGGTTTCGAGACCAGCCTAGGCAACTTGGTGAGACCTCATCTTTACAATAAGTGAAAAAATTAGCCAGATGTGGTGGTGTGCACCTGTAGTTCCAGCTGCTTGGAAGACTGAGCTAGAAAGATTGCCTGAACCCAGTAGGTCAACACTGCGGTGGCTGTGAGTGTGCCACTGCATTCCAGCCTGGGCAACAGAGTAAGACTCAAACTCAAAAAAAAAAAAAAGTTGAGCTGAGACCGTAAATAATTGGGCTTGTGAGTTCTGGGGAGTAGGGACCCTTCAGGATACTTTGGAGCTCTGGTCAGCCTTGGATTGAGATGTGAGAAACAAGGGAGACTGTGGGGAGATAAGAAAGCCTCAGTTCGGGTGCTGATGTCCTGGGCCACTGGCCACAGCGCCCTATCCATGGCCCTCACACATCGGGATTATCAGGATGGTCTTAGATCTGCTCTGGTGTATAAAACAGTGGGAAATCACTAACCAGCATCAGCCCCTTGCCTGGGACACAGTGGAGCAAAGGACATGAAACTTCCCACTAGGAATGCCAGGGAAAATACAGGATGTAATATTTGGAACATACTCAAAAGAATTACTCATTGTTGATTTGAAATTCTAATGTAACTATGTGTCTTGTATTTTTCTCTTTCTTTTATTTTCTTCCTTCCTTCCTTTCTTTTTTCTTTCTTTTTTTGAGGTTGGGGTCTCACTCTGCCACCCAGGCTGGACACAGTGACACAATCATAGGTCACTGTAGCCTCCAATTCCTGGGCTCAGGCAATTCGTTCACTTCAGTTTCTGGAGTAGCTGGGACTACAGGGGCATGTCACCATACTCGGCTACTTTTTAAAAACTTTTTTGTAGAGATAAGATCTTGCTATGTTGCCCAGGCTGATCTTGGACTCCTGGGCTCAAGCAATCCTCCAACTTGGCCTCTCAAAGTGTTGAGATTACAGGCATGAGCCGCCATGCCTGGTCTGTCCTGTTTTTTGGGTTTTGTTTTGTTTTGTTTTTTGCTAAATCTGACAACCTCCCCTCCTTCCCACTGGAGGTCTCTCCAGCCAGCCACCAGGGCCTTGGTATTTTTATCAGTGTTTCTTCAGAATGGGCTGGTGTGAACATTGCTGAACTCAGCCCTGGCTTGGAGCCCTGGAGGTCAAGTACCCTTAAGCCACCTGCTTGACTGAGCCCCTGTCCTTTCCTCCCTGCTTCTGACCCTTGGCAGGGTGTCTACCTGAATCCAAAAAGGCAGCCCTAAAAATCCATATTTTATGAGTTCTTTTATCAGGCACCCCCTAAATGGTGGTCATGAAGCCTCGTGTCCCCTGCTTGCGTCTCTCATCAGAGGAAGGAAGAGTAGGTGTCTGGGGTGGACACACCCAGGAGGAGCTGGGGCTTTGGCTTCCTGATGTGAAAGAGTTGGCCCTCGTGGACACTCTCAAAAGCCTGGTCACACAAGGCCAAAACATGGAGGTCTGCTGTGAAGGGGAGGGCAGACCACTTTGAGCAAATGGCGTTCCTCTTCATGGGTCTGAGACACTCGCATGAGTCCTGAAACCTTCATCTCTGAGGAAAGGCATCTTTGCTGCTTCCTCTGACTGCTCTGGACACAGACAGAGGGTACAATAGGACTGGGGTCAGCTCTAGAAGGACTGTGTGCTCCCTCCCCACCCTGCCATGGACTTCCTTTTTGGGGCAGGGTCTGGTTCTCCTAGGCCTCCCACCCCACCCAGGGCACCCAGCAAACCTCAGTCAATGCCTTTTCCCAGGAGGCATCCTGTCTCTAAACAACCTCCCTGTCCCTGAAGACTGGTAGAGAAGAACTTTCTCTACCCTGGCTGGCAAAAGGCCACGGAGAGGGAGGTGCTGGTGTGTGGGAGCCTTAGGGAGGACAGAGGCTGGGAGGCTGGAGTTCTGCCACCTGGGAATGCCACTCTGGGTCTGTGGGCCTTGGGCCTCTAGGCTGGAGCTGCGTAGCAGGTGCTACCCCAGACCCTACCTTGCAGGAGTTTGGAGCGACTAAGGGAATTCAGGGAGGGAAGAGGAGACCCCCCCTCACCCCCTAGATTTATACTCTCCTACTAACAGCACAGTCTCAGTGTGTAATTGCACTTGGATTTGTGATTCTCTGATTGATGTCTGTCTCCCATACTACTGTGATCTTTCTGGAAGGGCCATGTGGTCACCACAGTATCCTCAGGGCCCTACAGCAGGTGCTCAGTGAGTGCTGATCAATGCATGCATGAATGCAGGGCGAGTCGGTGACATTCCCCTTCCCGGGATACTCCCTCACCCCACCCCACTGGCCTCCCTCAGATCCTGTGCCTTCGGCTGTCAGAGAACTGGCCTGCAATGTGGGAGCTGCCACCAGGTCAGATCCACACTGGTGCTGGCTTATCTTTTGGGCTCTCGGGGAGCAGGGACAGCAGAGGCAACGGCAGAGGAGAAGGTCTAGGAGTGCCAGTCAGAAGGGAGACCCCTGCCTTCAAGCATCCATGTAGACTGGCACAGAGAAAGATCCCCGAGGGACTTGGACTACGGGTAAAGGCTAGGTCTGGTCTTCAACCTCCTGCGTTCTCTATGGAAGGCAGTCAGGTAGTCCTTCACTCTACAGGAGCCTGGGTGACTCCTAGGCAACTCAGGACAAGGTTGAGGGTCCCCAGGGCTGCATGGCCCCATATGGTAGCTACTAGCCACACAGGGCTTTGAGCACTTGAAATGTGGCTAATCCGAATTGAGATGTGTTACGAGTGTAAAATATACACTGGATTGCAAACACTTAGTACAAAAAAAGGAATGTAAAATATTAATAGTTATATTTTTTAGACATGGTGGCTCACGCCTATGCAATCCCAGCACTGTGGGAAGCTGAGGGGAGAGGACTGCCTGCCCCCAGGGGTTCGAGACCAGCCTGGGCAACTTGGCAAGAACTCATCTCTACAATAAATCAAAAACTTAGCCGGAGTGGTGGCACATGCCTGTAGTTCCAGCTACTTATGGTGAGACTTTGTCTCTACAATAAATCAAAAAATTAGCCGGGCATGGTAGCGCGTGTCTGTAGTTCCGGCTACTTGGAAGGCTGAGGTGGAAGGATAGCCTGAGCCCCACAGGTCAATGCTGGGGTGACCGTGAGTGTGCCACCGCACTCCAGCCTGGGGTGATGGAGTGAGACTCCAACTAAAAAAAAAAAGTTATTTGATATTTATTACATGTTTTAATGATCATATTTTGGATATAATGGGCTAAATAGAATGTATTATTATTGCCAGGAGTGGTGGCTCACACCTGTAATCCCCATACTTTGGGAGGGTGAGGTGGGTGGATTGCTTGAATCCAGGAGTACAAGACCAGCCTGGACAACATAGTGAGACTTCATCTCCATAAAACATAAAAAAATAAGCCGGGCTTGGTGGCTCAACCATAATCCTGCGCCTTTGGGAGATTGAGGTGAGTGGATTGCCTGAGCCCGCGGGTTTGAGACCCGCCTGGGCAGTGAGACCTCATCTCTACAATAAATCAAAAATCAGCCGGGCGTGGTAGCGCATGCCTGTCATTCCGGCTACTCGGAAGGCTGAGGCGGAAGGATCGCCAGAGCCCAGCAGGTCGAGGGGGCGGTGGCCGGGAGCGGCCACTGCACTCCAGTCTGGGCGACAGAGTGAGACTCCAACTCAAAAAATATATATATATATAAATAAATAAATAAGCTGGATGTGGTGGCACATGCCTGTAATTCCACCTACTTGCAATGCTAAGGTGGAAGAATCATCTGAGCCCAGGAGATTGAAGCTGCCATGAGCCGTGATTGTCATGATCATACCACACTGCACTCCAGCCTGGGTGACAGTGAAGCTCCGATTCAAAAAAAATTATTATTATTATTATTTGAATCAACCTTGTTGGTAACAGGGAAAAAAGTCATTTTATATTGATTACATGTTTCAGTGATCACATTTTGGATATAATGGGCTAAATAAAATATATTATTAAAATTCCATGCCAGGCTCGGTGGCTCAGGCTGTAATCCCACGCCTTTGGGAGGCTGAAGTGAGTGAATTCCCTGAGCCCGCGGGTTCGTGACCCGCCTGGGCAACTTGGCGAGACCTCATCTCTACAATAAATCAAAAATCAGCCGGGCGTGGTAGCGCATGCTTGTAGTTCCAGCTACTTGGAAGGCTGAGGCGGAAGGGTCGCCGGAGCCCAGCAGGTCGAGGCTGCGGTGGCCGGGAGTGGCCACTGCACTCCAGTCTGAGCGACAGAGTGAGACTCCAACTCAAAAAATAAATAAATTAATTAATTTTAAAAATAAAATAAAATTCCTTTAACCTGTTTTTTACTTTTAACGACCTTGGCTACTGAAATTACAAAGGTGGCTCGCACTCCATTTCTATGGGACAATGTCACCTCAGACCCACAGAGGCCTAGAGCCCTTCTGCTCCACGTAGATCACTGGGTCAGGTTCTCAGGCATGTGTCTTAGAGTGGGGACCCTGCACCCGTTTTCCAGATCGCTGTGGCCAAGTGATCTTACAGGGGGCACCACTTTGGGCTATCTGCAGGTGGGGCCCAGGGTGCTGAGCCCATGGAGCTGACAGTCCTGTTTGTTTTTTTTTTTTTGAGTCAGAGTCTCACTCTGTTGCCCAGGATGGAGTGCAAGTGATCCTTCTGCCTTAGCCTTCCAAGTAGCTGGTACTTCAGGCATGCGCCACCACACCTGGCAACTGGCCACCCAGAAGCCCCCTCAAACCCAGGACTGATCTCCTGCCAGTATCTCATGCTGAGTCTACAGTTGAGGAAACCACAAGGTGTCACTTGCAGCTGAGCTGCTGGGTTGCTGGGGCTGGCACTGAGAGAATACCCACAGTCTCATCAGCCAGTGTTTCCCGAGTGCCCGGCAGGGACGTGGCCCATCAAGAAGGGAGGTCTCCCTCCACAGGTATCTAGGGCTCACACCTACACCCCCTTCCAGGTTTATTTTCAACACCTTCTGCATTGTGGACCCGCATACCTCGGACCTGGAGGCACCCCTGGGGACCTACCATCACCTCCTGCCGCTCTGGGGAGGAAATGGGACAATTATCTGCAGCAAGCAAGTCAATGGCCCCAGAAGCTGGATTTCTTGCATCCTAATTTAACCTCTTTTCCATACAGCCTTCTTTTGGGCCCTCAGAAGCGGTTCAAGATCCTGCGAGTTACAGCTTGACCAATCTTTGCACACGCTGAGCCCTCCATGAGGGAGGCTCTCGACACCTTCCTCCCTGCAGCTCTTCTTGGGGGTAGCAACTACCTGTTCTTTTTTTTTTTTTGAGCTGGGAGTCTCACTCGGTTGCCCAGGCTGGAGTGCTGTGGCACAATCACGGCCACCCCAGTGTCAATCCACTGGGCTCTGGCAAGCCTTCTGCCTCAGCCTTCCAAGTAGCTGGATGTACAGGTGCATGCTACCACACCCGGCTATTTTTCTGATTTATTGTAGAGACGCGGTCTCATCATGTTGCCCAGGCTGGTCTCGAACCTGCAGGCTCAGGTAATCCTCTCGCCTCAGCCTCCCAAATTGCTAGGATTACAGGCTTGAGCCACCGCGCCCGGCTAACTAGTTCTTCAGTGGCATTGCCTGGAGGTTCTTGAGG
Organism: Cephalopachus bancanus; assembly: GCA_027257055.1. Lineage (NCBI taxonomy): Eukaryota > Metazoa > Chordata > Mammalia > Primates > Tarsiidae > Cephalopachus > Cephalopachus bancanus. Next base: position 139,231 of record JAPVLO010001115.1, on the reverse strand, counting down.
AACAGGAGTTTGGTGACGTGCACAGTATGTAACCCAGGATGCTGACAGTGAGGTGTGTGGTCAATAGACTAAATGTTGAATACCTGAATGAGTGGAGTCACTTCCTCAGAAAACCCTTCCTGAGCTCCCCCATCCCCAGACCAGTCCAGGCATCCAGGAAAACTCCCGGCTTCCTTTGTCTGTGTCCCCACTGGTCTGTGAGCTGTCCCAAACAGAGACAGCTGCTACATTCCCCACACTCTTTCCAGAGCTGGCTCGGAGAAGGTGCTCAATAAATAATGACTGAAAAGCAAACCCAGCCAGGCATAGTGGCTCATGCCTGCAACCCCAGCACTTTGGGAGGTGGAGGCGAGAGGACTGCCTGAGCCCAGGAGTTTGAGACTAGCTTGGGCAACTTGGCCAGACCTTGTCTCTACAATAAATTTAAAAATTAGCCGAGCATGGTGGCGCACACCTGTAGTTCCAGCTACTAGGGAGGCTGAGGTGGAAGGATCACCTGAGCCCAGCAGGTCGAGGCTGTAGTGTCCGTGAGTGTGTCACTGCACTCCAGCTTGGGCAACAAAGTGAGACTCCAACTCAAAAAAAAAACCAGAAAAATAAACCCAGGACATACCCCTGCCGTTCTTCCCAAACTTTCCCACTTCTACAGGTAGGTGGTCCCAGAGTGTGGGAAGAATGCAGTAACCCTGTCTTGCCTCTTAGCAGAGGTGTGACGTGGGCACCTCCTTCATCCTCTCTGAATTCCAGAAGGTAACATTACGAGAATCAAACCAGACTGCCCTTAAAGCACACACAGCCCCTGGGATAAACCGAGCGTCCACTAGGCCCATGTCTGCAACGATTCTTGAAGAGGTAGCAGCAGGTCCCTTGAGACACCCAAGAACTCCTGCTCTTTTGCTGAGCCTACCGTCGGGTGTGTGCGGGGGACCCCCAGGGTTTCATACCCCATCCAGTGCAACGGAGCCTCACACCAGCCGGCACAGAAAACATTGCTTTATTAACTGCGTTTGCCAACACACGAGGAGTGCAAAGGGCTGAGACACGGGCCTCGGCGGGTCCAGAGTCTGGAAGCCCCCATGAGTGAGCAGGACAGGATGGGGCTGGGAGCTATGCAGCAGCGGCAACACAGAATCATGCAGGGCACGGCGGGCACTGGCCACACCGAGGTGGCCATACATTCTATTGCTCGTTAAGGGTTGCGAACATGGACGATGTACAAAAAGGAGAAATAGGTCTTTGCGTTAATGAAAAATACATTTTTTCTCTACAAAGGAATCTCTTCTAATACAAGAAAATAAATATTGCAACATAAGCCAAAAATAATTTAAAATTGCTCTTTTCAATATATTTTCAATATTTCTCTTGTATATTAACAAATGGCACATCACTTTCTTTGAAACAAAGACAGAAGGTGTCTCCTCCTGTGACATTCATATCACCCCCCCACCCCCCCCAAACTGATGCGGAGCACAAAGTGTTTGTGCATCTGAGGGAGAAGGTGGCAGGAAGTGCCTTAAAGAACAACCAAAGGTCCCAGACTCCAGCCCTGGCGCTTTGGCCAATGTGGCCAGACAGGCCAAGGGCATGGGAGAGTGGCCTCCCCAAGGGCCTTGCTACAGGGATCTAGATGATTCTTCAGAGCTTCGGGCATGGGCAGAGGTTGGCCACATCTGGCAGTGAGCAAGGAAATACCAGGTCCAGCTGCTGCCAATATTGTTTAGAACTGGGCAGTTGAATCTCTAGGAATTGCCCCAGCGAGTCACGTAATGTGCCCATTCACAACACGCACAGACACGCATGCATGTGGACACACGATACGTGCCTTGGCACACCCCCTCCCTTAACAGTCCAACACCCATGTCTGGAAACCCGGAGTGGCTTCTCCAGGGAAGCCGAGGCCCTTACGTTGCAAATGCTCACACACTGTCCTGTCAGAGCTCATTTAATAAAATAAACCCTTCTACCTTTCTTCTCCTTATGTCTCAAAATACATTTATGATACATAAAAATACTTCTCTTGCACACTATCCTTTGTCATGTGATGAGGGGGGAGGCGGTGGGTGGCCAGGATGGCAAGGATGGGGGACGATAGCCGGAATGAGTTACGGAGCAGCTTCTCCCTCCCTGTGGAGGTGCAGTGAGTGTCGGCAGATGTGGCCTGGAAAAGGAACTTGCCTTGGTCTCTGGGGCAGCAAAGACCTCTACACTGTGGATAGTAGGCTGGAAAAAGAGTGAAGCGGCTGTGGCTAACGGGGAGAAAGGCCGGGAGGTCGGGTGAGAGTGAGGGGCTGGCCTCCTCGTCCTTCTTGCAGCCTAGCAGACATGCTGGAGGAGGAGACAGCTGCCTGGTGAAGACTGCTCAAGGGCCTGGCCCAGGAGGGAAGGGGCTTCCCTGCCAGCCAGCCTAACAGATACCTGGGCTCTGAGGGAAACAGGCCCAGGGACACAGGTCCAGTCCAAAGCAATAGCCGATGGAGAAGAGGGGCCAGAATCCAGAGGCCAACTTGGGCAGAGGCTCTCTACAGGATGCCAGCTGCTCTGTGTGCCTGCCCAGTCGGGTCCTGGCTGTGGAGCTGGGTCACCCTGAGGCACAAGGCCATACTCGCAGCACCCTCTTTCTAACCCTCCACCTGCTCCTCCTCCAGAGAGCCTAGACCCTGCCCCAGGATGGTAACGGGCAAGTGCGAGACTGACAAACCCTGAGCCTTCCTGGCACCCTGCCACCCCCACCCTCCCCCAGGCAGAGTTTGGTTGTTCTTTAAGCTCACCCCTTTGCTTCCTGCAGGGTCAGACCAGGCAATCCCTTACAGACAAGGTTGCGGCCCCAGGCGACCCAAAGCACGGGGAAGGAAGGAGGTCTGTTCAAAGGCAGTAAACAGAGACTGGGGTTGGGACGCCGATGCTGACACGGCACTGGTCACTACTACCAAGGCGGGCAGGCAGACTAAACGCTATGTGGTAGCTCATGCCCTCCCAACGCCCAGAATCCTTGAAGCCCCCCCACTCCCTCTGAGTCCATCCGGACTAGACGTATTTGTCCGATCCTCTGAACTTCGTCATTATCTTTGTTTCCTGTTTTGCTAAGATTCACATGAAATTGAGTGTCGATGACAATTGCCACTGTCGTACCTCGATAGTTTTGGAGTTGGGAGTGGATGAAGGTCAAGCTGTTCCCCATCCTGCTTATTTGCTTTGTGTATGTGGGGCAGGGGGACCACATGGTAAAGACTTTTTCCACGCTGGTTTCACCGTCTGTATCTTTCCCCTCTGTGAGTCTCAGAGTACAGGAAAGCTCACAGTGGGCCCAGCCAGGATCTGAAATCCAACACCCAGGTACGGTTCAGCAGCAGAGAAGCATCCTCTTCCAAGAGCTCGGGTTCCTCTCCTTGGGTGTGTGCAATGAGCATGTTTCTATACTTTGTTGTTAAAGAACTCCATTTAGAAAAAAGTCCAAGTGACAAGTTGTCAGGTCCAGGCTGTGCTGTATTATGGTCAAAATATTCTTTGGCATCCACAGAATGAGTCGACTGATTCACTGGACTTTTGCAAGGATCTTGTTGGAGAAGTTCTGGCTTTACCAGTGGCGGAAGTGACCCAGGCATAATTCACGAAAGAAAAAAAAAAAAACGTTTTCACTGAATTCCTTTTTTGTTTGTTCCCTGAGCTATCACCCTGGGGCCACTCCACTGAAACTCTTCAGAGCAACTACCTGGGACTTAAGGGTGGGTGGGGAAGGCAGGACGGTGGGGGGGGGAGAGGGAGGGTGTGGCCGGGGAAGGGGGTTAAGGCTCAGAGGAACAGAGGAACATCCAGCAAGACTTCAAACAGCCCTAGCGGGCCAACACTGGCCCGCCCCAGCCCCGGGATCCCACTGCTTGTTGGAAGGAGGGGTCTCCAGAAGGAAACCGAGGAAGAAGCTCATCTCTTAGCAGGACTAGGAAACTTGAAAAGGCAAACGGTCTGGTCTGGTCAGCTCTGTCTGGGAGTAACCAGACTTCGGCCGAGACTGGCCCCGAAGGAAGGAAGGAAGTTGGAGCCCCAGAGGGATTCTCTGCAGTGGGCTGGTCTGAGCCCCATGACCCTGTCTGGGCACTGGCCCTCCCTGGCAGCCCTCCACCTGCGTGGTAGCTGGCTGTTTGGGAGTCCCCTGAGTAAGTGGCACAGCTCAGAAAGGATTCTGGGAACCCTTTCCCAGAGCCGCTGGGCTGGGTGCTGGCAGGGGCAGAGCAGCAAGGGAGGGGAGGGGGCGGGGCAGCCTCAGATGTCGGGGTTGATCAGGAACAGCTTTTGGTTCCCCTGGAACCAGCGAGCCCTCTGCGCCCCCTCAGTGCTTTCTCATATAAACTCGTTGTGCTTGTGACAGTGAGTAGACTCTGGCTGGGCATCACTGATTATACTTCCTCGGGGATCAGTGGAGTGCAGCAGGACCCCCCAAATGGACCCCAGTGGGATCTAGAGGCAAGGCGGGGTAGGCCCTGGACTGGCCCATCTGCCAGGAAATAATGCCCAAAAGACAGTCTGTGTCACCCAGTGGCAGCGGGCTGGAGTCCTGGGTTCTTCTCCACCTTGCCTGTATCTAGCCAGGAGCCCAGGAGTGCCACGTGGGCAGGGGCAGGGATGGTACACGGGACCTGGCATGGTACTTGCGGCCAGAGCCGTGGAAGGAATCCTAATGTCCTAGGCCAGCACAGAGGAAAGACAACAGTGTAGAATTCAAAACTCTCTCTCTATTAAAAATAAAACCACAACAGAGTGGCAGCTTCGAGGGTCTGGGACACTCAGCAGAGATTGGAAATGGCAGTTGTGACTGGGCTGAGGCCTTGTGGAGGACCCAGGGCAGGGCCCGGGACAGGGATAGGGGTGAGTTAGGAGGCCAGGACCCCCATGCGGACCACCTCCTCGGCCCCGGCCTCCCGGGAACCCCGCCGCAGCCCGCCATCCTCGGTCTCCACATCTGAGTCGCTCATCTCCCCGTCAGAGAAGTAGCCATCAGTCTCAGTGTCAAAATGTAGGCTGACCTTGGGCCTCTCGGCCACAGCAGAAGGTGGTCCTGTCCCAGCATCAGGCCTGGCACCCGGCGACCTCCGGGTCACCTTGCTCTCACGGGGCAGCCGGAGCCGGCCCAAGGGCTTGGGGCTCGCCGTAGGGCCAGGCACTTGGACATTCAAGTCGGCAGTCATTGGGACCGCCTCGTCCGGGGTCTCGGGGGCCAGCGGTGGGGGGCTCTCAGGGGTGGCTAGGACGGGGCAGTCCCCAGCTGTAGGGCTGGACGGCAAGTGAGAAGACGTCCGCCTTGGTGGCTTCCTGGTGGGGGGCCCCTGACCCCCCTTGCCATTGCCTGCATCCTGGCCCCAGGGCTTCTTGGGGGCTTTGTCTGGAGTCGTCCGTGAACCGGGCCCATCCTGTGGCGGTGGCGGCTTCTTCTTGGCAGGCAGGCGGATGCGGCCGCGGGCCTTCCTGGCAGGGTCACCAGTTCGCAGCGAGGGGTCCCGCATGAAGCTGAGCAGTGTCTCCTCGTCCTGCAGCAGCTCCTCCGAGAGCAGCCCTGGGGCGGGGTCCTCACGGTGCCCATTGTTCAGCGACCACTCGCTCATGGCCATGTTCTCTGCCGTGATCTGCACCGACTGTGCCAGCCAGCTGTTGAAGAAGGTGCCATCGATGGGGAACGAGGTGGACAGCCCTGCCGAGGGGAAGAGGAAGCAGGTGAGCAGCTAGCCGGTGTGTGTCCCATCCTCTTTCAGGAAGCCCTCTGCCCCTGCCAGCACACTACCGCGTGCCGCCCTCCCTCCTTCCATGCACACTCCCGTGTTTTGTCCACCCCTCCAGCCAACACCACCAGAGTAGGGGCCACCGTCACATACGCTTCTCCCCAGAAGGACGTCCTACCCCCAGGACTGGCTTCATAACTTGCAGAATGGAGTGCAAAATGAAAGAAAATGTGGGCTCCTTGTTCAAATATCATTACGAATTTCAAGGTGGAATGTTACAGCTCTTGTAGAATTTGTCTAGCAGGTTTTCCGGATTTTACCAGAAAGCCTGCCATGGGGAAAAGGAAACGTCAAGGTAGCGGCAGCAGAGCACTGTACCAAGCACGGGGCCCTGCACCGCTGCACAGGTCGGACACCCATGAAGCTGGCCCTGCCCACCGCCACCATTCCAGCGGGGATGGGGAAGGCAGGATGGAGGAAAACGTCCTCAGGCCGCCAGAGGGCGCTGGATTTTTATGAGCGCGGCCTCCCAGAGCTTGCAAGCGAAGCTTGGAAAGGGGTCAGGCATGGAGAAACGCAGCAAGCTGTATCTGCGTAGAAGGACCCTCGTGGATGCCAGGGCCCTCCCTCCTGTACTGAGGTCTGGCGAGGCGGCAGCTGGGGAGACGTGAGACTGGGCCTTCCGTTAACACAAAGCTGTTCCCTCCCTGAGACAGAGGGACGTAAAAGATGAAGGGCTTCTGTGCCAGAGGTGAGGTCTGGGAGGGGACTCTGACCTGCTGGCCGAGAGAGCTTTTTTGGAAATGTGAGGTCCTGGGAGTCAGTCTGCTCCCATGAGGCAGCTCCGCCTAACCTAACGCCCGGGGCAGCGCAGGTGGTGGGTGGGGCCGGGGCCTGCGGCCACTCCTCTGAGTCTCTCTGCGTGGCCCTGGGGAGGTCGGCTGGTGTTGAGAGGAGGACCCATTTGGAGGAGGATTCTGGGGGAGTGGGACAGAAACGAGGATTTCTGGCATGTCCTTCTCCCATCATGGGGCTAGCCAAGGGTGTCTGGGAAAACCTAGCTCCCGGGACCCCGGCCAGGGTCATGAGTGGGCAGTTCCTGAGCAGGTAGAGGTAGAGTCAACTCCACCCAGGTCTCTTAGAAGGGGTATTTCCCCGGAAGCCAGCCGGGGCTCTGAGGACCGGTTCCTTTGTGGGCGGAAGGTGTGCGCACCTGGACAAGGGCCCGGGTACCCCTCGTGGGCCTCAGTTTCCCACTCTGTGTCGCTGGCCCTTTGTGGGGTGGGTGGCGCCATGAGGGCACGAGCCTTCCTCTGTCTGTGGGCCAGCATGGCCCCCCACTCACCCAGCTGCCCTAGGACTGAGTCGGGCCCCGCCTTCACTCTCTCTTTCTTCTCGGGGCTGCCCTTGGAGCCCTCGCGGCCTTTCCTCTTCGAGTCGCTCTTCTTGCCCTTTGTTCTCCTCCCAGACCGCTCTGCATCAGGGAAGGTGAGAAGGAGGGAGAGAGTCACCCCAAGAGACCTCAGTCGGGGCCAAGCCCAGGACTCCATCGGCCCATGCTCACCCTCCACAACACCCAGGTCCGAGCAGGGGACAGCTGGTGTGGTAGGGTAGGGCAACTGCCCACTGCTGCCCTTGGTGGGCACAGGGCCGGCGAGAGGCCCTTGCACGACTGGGACTGCAGTCTGACCACCACAACCGACATCCCTTTTGCGGAGTTCTGGTGGGTGGGAAGGACAGGTGGCGGCGAGCCTGGACAGTGCAGGGCCTTGAATGCCAGGCAGAGAAGCTGGACACGGAGGTGGGAAGAACACGACGAGGGGGTCCGGGGGTTCCATTCTGGACACTGGGGTCAGCTCCCTTGAGCAAGTCTCCTGCCTTGATCTCCCAGTTGGCTTTCAGGTCAGGCAGTGAAGTCGATGGAAGATCTGGGGTGCACCCTCAAATCCCTTCATGACCACGTAGTAGACGTCTAGGGAGCAGGGGAGGGACATGCAGCGAGGAGGCCCAGCTGCTGTGAATCCTCCCCAGCTTCTCGGCCAGAGGAAGGAGGTCGAGGCATATGGCCCCAGCTGGGGGAGTCTTTCCAGCTCTGCTGTTAGTTTGCTGTGCAACCTCGAGCCAAGCCTGTTTCCTCATCTGAAACACGAGAACCATGCCTAGATACTTTGGAGGCAGGCTCCTGAGGCTCCCCACCGCCCTCAGGACAGCCTGAGCTCTTTCCCTGGCCACAAGACCTTGCGCAGCTGACCCTGTTACCCCCAGCCTCACTTCACGAGTCTTCCTTCTGCCCAGTTGCAGCCAGGCCAGCCTTCTTCCAGCTTCTCTACCAAGACGTGCTCTGGCCTCTGGGTCTCCAAATATGCTATTTCCCATCCCGTCCTTCACCTGGCACAGCTGATAACCCGAGTATCACCTCCACCGGGAGCCCTCCAGTTCCCAGCCAGACAGCCTTGACAATATGCTCTTAGTCCATGTCGCACCCAGGGACTAAGTGTCACGGCAGTGTGGGCCTCAGCTTAGGGCAGGGGTGAATCAGTCTTCTCTCCAAACGTCCCGCCCTGAACAACGAGCTGCCTGCTGTTGACACTCAGGACAAGGAGTTGCAAATGTCCCCAGGCCCAATGTGGTGACCTGGACCCTCCGGGCTCTTGACCATGTTTCTGGAATTCCGTGCCTGAGGGCACCGGTCGTGACTTGCCACTGCTTCTTTGACTGTGGGCTTCTCCTCCTACGTCTGGATATGGGGCCACAACCCAAGCTAGGAAGTCTGAGATGTTTCTGCATCGCTGCTTCTGGGAAGACATCCCTGATACCTCTGTCCCTGCACTGGAAGGACTGCAGCCCTGAGAAGGCCACATTTCTTTTTCTCTCCAGATGGCGAGCTCCACGAAGGGAGGAATCCTACCTGTGCTCAGTTGGTGCTGACTGATTAAATGCTAAACAGAGGATAAGGAGTCCGGAAAGCTCCAGCAGCCAGGAAGCTGCCATTGTCTCTGGGTGCAGGGTGAGCTCTGTGTGGTCGTCCCCTGCCTTGACCCAGCATCTGGACTTGGCAAGGCTAGATTTGGGATGGTGATTGCACAGCACAATCAAGTCAGCTCAGGTCATGGGCAGGAGCGGGGCAGTAGAGGTCCTCAGTCATTGGCTCCAACGGTGGCCCGGCCGTGCTCCTCCTTCCTCTCCACTCCAGGCCTAGCCCAACCCAGAGGCTGAGCTGGCAGTGACAGACTCGGGCTCAGAATCTCTTTCCATCCAGCTATTTCTGCTGCATGTTCAGTCAACAGCAGAGCACAGTGTTGGGGGATAAACATAGCCCTTCTTAATATGCATACATTCTAGGAAGGACCCTGTGTCAGACAATACCCACAACTAGCAGTTAAGACCAAGGTCAGAGCGTCTTTGGCCTTTGATTTCCAGATCCATTAAAAGCAGTTGACGGGCCAGGCATGGTGGCTCATGTCTGTAATCCCAGCACTTAGGAAGCCAGTGGCAAGAGAATTCCCTGTCAAGGGTTCGAGACCAGGCCGGGCAACTTCGTGAGACCCTGTCTCTACAATAAATCAAAAAAATTAGCAGTGCATGGTGACACACGCCTGTAGTTCCACCTTCTTGGAAGGCTGAGGCAGAAGGATCGCCTAAGCCCAGTAGGTTGAGGCTGCGGTGGCCAGGAGTATGCCACTGCACTCCAGCCTGGGCAACAGAGACTCTGACTCAGACAGACAGACAAACAAACAAAGGCAGGTGATGGCAAGAGTATCAGAAGAGAACAGAGACAAGTGCTCATGCAGGGCCCGAATCCTGTCCGACAGGATCAGAAAAAGCACACACCTCTCTGGGGCAGCTGCCTTTTTCAGAATTGACTCCCAGGCACACTAAGATCTGGGGAACCGTGTCAGCTTCTGGCCCTCCCTGCCTCAGCACATGAAGAGAGCCACTTGGTCTTCTGGTCTCTACCTGTTCACATGCAATCTTCTCCTGAACGGCTGTGGCGCAGTGAACGAGAAAGCTCCCTGAGGGCAGGCCCGATGCCTCCGCTCCAAGCTCTGACTCCTTGCCTACCAACACACAACCAGGACCCTGGCAGGCCCCCATCTGGGCCTACTAACTAGACGGTGGAAGGCAGGGGCGGGGCCAGTGGCCCCTGGCCCCACCAGGCCCTCCTTGGGACCCAGCCCCACAAGAGAGTGGACACAGGGGTGGCCGGCGGTGGGCAGGGAAGGCGCCTACCTCGACACAGATCCTGTTCAATAAGTTTCATCTGCAGGTGGAATATCTGCTCCTGGAGTTTGCAGATGGCGTGTTTCGTTCTCTCGCGCCTTGTCACCATGTAGCACAGATTTCTAACCTGAGGAAACACAAGAGAGATTTCCCACCTTACTCACAAGCAACCAGCCCAAACCTCCCAGCTCTGGGGACCTTGCCACCAGTGGAGGCAGTGCCCGGGGCATCGGCTGCCACTTCTGCCTATCCTACCCAGAACATCTAGGAATCAAGTCCCAGACCCTGAGCCCTGTGCTGCGTGTCTCTGGTCCAAAACACGGAGTCAAGCACAACCTTGGCCCTGCGGTATCGGGCCAAGTCAGAGCAGCCAAAGAGAGTATCTGGTTAGTTCAGCCTGGCAACTCCACCTGCCTTCTCTGGGTCTTAACTTCCCGGCCGAGTCAGCCATGCTGCCTCCAAGGCCCTTCCAACATAATTCCTCTCCTCTGTCTCCACAGTGCTCCAAGGCTCAAGTCCTGGCCAGGTCACCAATTTTGTCCCTCTGCCTCCTGTCTGAGGCCTCTCTTTCCCAGCAAAGAAACTCTACAGACATAAACATCAACACCCGTCCTGTGCCACGAATGGCCCCAGTTCTGGGAGTCAGAGAGAGCTCCAGCAGAGTAGCCTTGAGCAGAGAGGCAGTCCTGACCCACCTGTGCCCAGCCTGCAGCTAACCCATGTCTATCTGCTGCATTCAGGACCTGAGCCAGGCCCATGCAGCTCTGGCCAAGGCTTCCACAGCCACTGGCCACATTCACTCCGTCACAGTGACAGAACTCCTCGGCAGAAGGTCAGGGGCTTCTCTGACGGCCTTAGGCCAGCTCGGAAAAGCCCCTTAGGGACTTGGAGGACAGCTTGCTCATAGCCCATGGGACAACGGGCCCAACCGGCGGTGGTCTGGGAACACCAGATCACACTGCTGCCTGTTATCCCTTCCTGCGGTGTGCTACCACTCCCTGGTAGCTCTCAGGGTAGGTCACACTTCTGAGGCTTAGACCAGGTCTCCTCCCTTGAAACATTTCCGTGGTCTGGAGTCATTTTTAGCTTAGAATGAAGCTTCCAGTATGAGGGACAGCTGGCCAAAGCTGCTTAGCTTGAATCCCGGGTCCCACCAGGATCTTTCCAGACAAGGTGAGAGTCTCGTCTCCAGCTAGGCTCCATCTTCAAGGCTGAGTTCAGTCTTCATGTCCATAAGTGCTTGGGAGTAACCTCAGATTCCAGAACTCCTGCCCGTTGATGTGATCACCATTTCTCCCAGCCCAAGGGTAGCCATGATCAGTCCTCTCTGCTGGCTGTGGGCATCCTCCTTTCTTTTCTGAGCCTAGTTGTGAAGGATATCCCAGAAGGCTTGCTCCAGACTCACGCCTTTGCAGGATGGGCTCTGCATGGATTCTCCGTGGCATTCCCCTGGGTGCACACCCCTAGCCTATGCTGTGAGCACAGGCCGCGCCTCCACCCCCCTCCATGTCCCAGTCCCATCCATCCCCATGGCCAGCACCTCCAAGAGGCAGCTCTGGGCTGCGACCGCTTGGTCCCAGTCTGTGAGTCCTTGGTCTGGCCTACTGACATAGTCCAACTTCTTCTCAAAACCCGATCGTCCTCTGGACAATCCTCCAGCCAGACTCCTCCCACCATACCCCCTAAGCACTGGCTGAAGTTCTGTGAGTGAACTTGCGCTGTGTGGGCCTTGGGCTCAGCAGTGAGCAATGCGGCTGGGGTCCTTTAGTCTCAGGAACTGCCAGGAAGCAGGGCAGATAGATGCCGGCCAACTTACGGGACCAGGCAACCTCGACAGACTTGGCGGTGGTGCCCAAGGCTTCCTGGACAAAGGGGCAGAGAGTGGGAGCGGGAGTTGGCCACACAGAGAAGTCACAGCCTGGGGACAAGGAATCCAGGACAAGACCAGGCAGAAGAGGAGAGCCAGGCCTTGTGGCTAGAGTCAAGGAAGAGCAGTGAGGAGAGAGGCAAGGCTGACACGGAGGAAGGGGCAGGCTCCGAGGCCTGACTGATCCAGGCCAAGGGGAGCTGAGGAGGATTGTGGCAGAGAGATAAGCGTCAAGTTTCAAGAATCATCCTCGGTGACACCCATCTCCTCTTCATCTGCACCCACTACTAACCCAGCAATACGGCCGCCAGTCTTTCCACACCCATCTCCTCTTCATCTGCACCCACTACTAACCCAGCAATACGGCTGCCAGTCTTTCCCTGTGAACGTGACTCCATTTGATCAGCTTCCCCTGCCTCCTAGTCAACCTCACTCTTGTCTCACTGAACAATGGGCAACGCTGACCCACTCGCCATCCCTTAGCAGTCTTCTGGAAATGAACACCAGGCCACTTCCCTCCTCCCCTTAAAACCTCCAATGGAGCAGGGCTCGGTGGCTCAGCCTGTAATCCCGTGCTTTGGGAGGATGAGGTGAGTGATTGCCTGATCCCGCGGGTTCGAGACCTGCCTGGGCAACTTGGTGAGACCTCATCTCTACAATAAATCAAAAAATTAGCCGGGTGTGGTAGCACGTGCCTGTAGTTCCAGCTATTTGGAAGGCTGAGGTGGAAGGATCGCCAGAGCCCAGCAGATCAAGGCTGCAGTGGCCAGGAACATGCCACTGCACTCCAGTCTGGGTGACAGAGTAAGACTCCAACTCAAAAAAAAAAAAACAACCCAAAATAGACAGACAAAGAAACCTCCAAAGGCTTCTGTACTGGGTTAAAGTGTTCCCCCCAATTCATTTTTACTGGAAACTTCAGAATGTGACCTATTTGGAAACAGAGTCCCTATGGATGGAATTATTTAAGATGAGGTTATATTGGATTAAGGTGAGCACTCAATCTCATATGACAGTGTCCTTACAAAAGGCCATGTGGACATCTTTAGGGACACAGAGAAATATAGGGAGAATGCCGTGTGACGGCGAGGCAGGGGTTGGACTGACACCCACGAGCAAGGAACACCAAGGACTTCTGGCAGTCACCAGAAGCTCAGAGAGAAGCATGGGAGAGATTCCCTCTCAGTGACTCTAAAAGGATCCAACCCTACTCACACCTTGATTTCGGTCTTCAAGCCTTCAGGTCTGTGAAAATGAATTTCTGGTGTTTAAAGCCCCATCTAGTTGGTGGCACTTAGCACAGCCCTGGGAAACTCAGAGAACCTCCTCCTTTTCACACTTTTTTTTTAGTTGGAGTCTCACGCCGTTGCTGAGGCTGGAGTGCAGTGGCATGCTCATGGCCACCCCAGCCTCGACTTGTTGGGCTCAGGCAATCCTTCCATCTCAGCCTTCTAAGTAGCCGGAACTACAGGCATGCACTACCACACCCAGTTAATTTTTTTTTTAATTACAGAGATGAGGTCTCACCAAGTTGCCCAGGCTGGTCTTCAGGCAATCCTCTCACCTCAGCTTCCCCAAGTGCTGGGATTACAGGCTTGAGCCACCGCACCAGCCTTCTTATCACACTTAAAAAAACACAAAACACAACACAGCCAGAGCCCAAAGCCTTGCCCAGTCTGACCTCCCATCACAGCATAGCTCATGTCCCACAGCTCTCTGGGCTCTCCTTTCTGTGTCCAACTCACTTCTGCCCCAGGGCCTTGGTCCATGGTCAACTTCTGGCAGGTCCTGTTCAGATGTCACCCCAGAAGGCCTTGCCCAGCCAGTACATCTAACCAGCCCAATACCATTCTCTTCCCCACATCCTGAGCTGTTTTCTTTCCAGAGGTTAAGTGGACTAGTGCCCGTGGAGATGGTGGGGATGAAGAGAATGGGATGGACTTGTGGCTGTCTGTCACATCTGGCCTCAAAGCAAGTCAGTCATGGTCCAGCTTTTTAAAAGTTTCAAAAGCATGCCAATCTGGAGTTTACTCCATTCTCAAACCTAACGTTTAAAGGAGAGGAATCAGACGAGGTGATGCTGACGTCTAACAGAGAGGAGTCAGATGAGGTGAGGCTGAGGGTTGTGGCTTCTCCACAAAAGAACCAACAGTCGTGCGTAATTACTGCCCGGTAAGTTGTGGATCTAGAGGGCCTTTTTTTCAATTTTTTTTTTTTTTTTGAGTTAGGGCCTCACCCTGTCGCCCAGGCTGGGGTACAGTGCTACACTGCAGCCTCGACCTCCTGGGTTCAGGTGATCTTTCTTCCACAGCCTCCTGAGTAGCCGGGTCTACAAGTGTGCACCACCATACTTGGCCAATTTTTTGTACAGACTAGGTCTCGCTATGTTGCCCAGGCTGGTCTTGAACTCCTAGGCTCAAGCAATCCTCTTGCCTTGGCCTCCGAAAGTGCTGGGATTACAGACATAAGCCACTGCACTTAGCCAATCTAGGGATTCTTTTGTCATCATCTGAAACGCTGGAGCAAGGTTTCTTTTCTTTCTTTTTTTTTTTTTTTTGAGTCAGAGTCTCACTCTGTCGCCCAGGTTGGAGTGCAGTGGCACAATCACGGCCACTGCAGCCTCGACCTGCTGGGCTCAGGAGATCCTTCTGCCTCAGCTTCTAAGTAGCTAGAACTGCAGGTGTGTGCCACCACACTCAACTAATTTTTTTGATTTATTGTAGAGATGAGGTCTCGCCAAGTTGCCCAGGCTGGTCTTGAACCCCTGGGCTCAGGCAAACCCTCTCGCCTCTGCCTCCCAAAGTGCTAAGATTACAGGCATGAGCCACCACACGGAGCTGGAACAAGGTTTCTTATCGCGTGCCCAAGTGAACTCCTGGCATTAGGGTCATTGGAGTGACTGGTTCCAAACACAGTTTTCCAGGCTTGGTGACATGCAAATCTTGGGGTGGGACTCTCAAATATACAGTTTATATAGCACTATGGAATCTGAAAACTACTACCCTAGGTCAGGGGCCTCTAAAGTAAGGTGCAAAGGATATGAGTTAGGTCATTGCGGTTTAGGAAAAAAAGTAACAGAATTCTTTTTTTTTTTTGAGTTGGAATCTCACTCTGTCACCCAGACTGGAGTGCAATGGCCGCTCCTGGCCACCGCAGCCTCGACCTGCTGGGCTCCGGCGATCCTTCCGCTCAGCCTTCCAAGTAGCTGGAACTACAGGCGTGCGCTACCACACCCGGCTAATTTTCGATTTGTTGTAGAGATGAGGTCTCGTCAAGTTGCCCAGGCGGGTCTCGAACCTGCGAGCTCAGGCAATCCACTCACCTCGGCCTCCCAAAGTGCTGGGATTACAGGTTGAGCCACCGAGGCCAACCAAAAATAACAATTCTTACTGGTATTTTCTTTCCCTGACCCTATTAGAGACTTTGATTATGTTTGTTTTATAATATGCAGTGGTAGATGGTAATGTGATCTTAACAATATAACATGTAGGGCAACCCCTTCGGATCCCCTCTCACCGAGGGAGTTTTTCTGTCCTCTCAATAAATTCTGCTTTCTAAAAAACAAAAACAAAAACAAAAAACAAACACAAAACAAACAAAAACCAAAAAAACAATATAACATGTTGAAGTTATCTGCGTAATCTTTTTTACTGACAAGGGTGCGGTACACAATTGGTCCTGGAGAGTTCTGCTATGGAAGGTAAAATGCTTCCTTTGGTGAAAATCCCTAGTCTTTGCTTGGTACACTGGTCACACTGCGAACCCTTGTTCCCTTGTTTCGGCTTCACCCTGGAATCAACAACCACTTTTCTAATTTCTCCTGGGACTCTTGGTAATATTGCTACATCTTACGAAATGTTGTACAATTCTTTTACCTTGATTGCTTTTAGAGTCAAAGTATTGATCTCACCTTAGAAGCTCACCCAGGTTAACAGGTTCCTTACATTGTTGGGGTTTTTTTTTCCCCAATTAAAAAGATAAAATGTTCTCATTTAAAAAACCAAACAGCACAAAAATAAATCAAGTAGAAAAATCCCAGCTGGGCTTGGTGGCTCAGCCTGTAATCCCGCACCTTGGGAGGCTGAGGTAAGTGGATTGCCTGAGCCCACGGGTTCGAGACCCGCCTGGGCAACTTGACGAGACCTCATCTCTACAATAAAATCAAAAAACTAGCCAGGCGTGGTAGCGCGCGCCTGTAGTTCCAGTCACTCGGAAGGCTGAGGCGGAAGGATCGCCAGAGCCCAGCAGGTCGAGGCTGCAGTGGCCGGGAGCGGCCACTGCACTCCAGTCTGGGCGACGGAGTGAGACTCCAACTCAAAAAAAAGAGAAAAATCCCAATAACTAGGGCAGAGATCGGTAATAAACACAGGTTTTTCATTTTGATGGAGTGGTTTTGATATCAACAAGTCTTGCAGAGACAGCCTAGCTGTGGGGCAGAGAAAGGCAGGGAAGACTCCAGCTGAGTGTCTTGAGCTAAAATAAACCAGAGATGGGACCTTCGTGGAGACTGCTGAAGTTTCGGAAGATATGGGGCTCGGCAGGGAGGTGTGAACTGGAGCCAGTCCCCCGACCCGGGGTAAAGCTGTGGAACAGATGCCTCTAGCCTTGAAAGTGACTGGTCAGGTGAGAAGGGTGAATGTTCCCTGGGGCCAAGGAGCTGCTAGAGAGGAAGCAGGGGGACCAAAACATTAGGGGGGAACCTAGTCAGAGCATCACAGGAAAAGGATGTCAGACCCATAAACAGATCTGACTGTGGCAACCACTGCTGAGGGCTGGGGGAGGAGGATGTTGGTGGCCCAGGTAGCAGGCTCTGGGATGTGGTGGTGGCAGGAGCCTGGCAGGGGTAGGAATCAAATACCTGAAGGATGATGGCAAAGGAGAGATGAGGATGGGAGTGGAGGAACCCACGCTTAGAGAGAGGCAGGGAGGGAAGATCTGCATCTGAAGATGAGAGGGTTAAATAGATTCAAATGCTAGCTAGCCGGGAACGGTGGCTCACGCCTGAATACCACTTTGAGAGGTGGAGGTGAGAGGATTGCCTGAGCCCGTGGGTTCAAGACCAGCCTGGGCAACGTGGTGAGACCTCGTCTCTAAAACAAATAAAAAATTAACTGGGTGTGGTGGTGCAAGCCTATAGTTGCGGCGACTCGGAAGGCTGAGGTAGAAGGATCGCCTGAGCCCAGCAGGTCGAAGGCTGCAGTGGTCGTGAGCAGCATGCCACTGCACTCCAGTCCTGGGTGATAGGAGTAAAACTCTGACTCAAGAAAAAAGAAAAAAGGATTCAAATGCTGGTGGAAAAGGACCCCGGAGAGGGGATGAAGACACTTCAGAAATGCCCAGCTCAGGGTATGGGCTGGAAAGAGATCCCAGAGGAGGAGGTAGGAGGGAAGGGCAGAGAATGGAGCCAGAGGGCTCTGCTGGCCGGAAGCTAGAAGTTCTGATGTGAGGACAGGAGGGGAGACTGTCTACTAACAGAAAGGAGGAGCCCTAAGGGAGGTGGAGCAGGGGATGGGGAAGCCCGGCAAGTGGTAGGTTGTGTCCTGCCAAGGCTGGCCGGCAGGTTCCCTGGGGACATGTACCTGCTCACTGCTATGGATCTCTCTTGGTGGGCTTCATGGCCCCTGCTGAGCGAGGTTCTGCTAGGGGTATGAGCTCAGCAAAGCGGCATGGGCCACAGGCAGTGCCAAGCGGGGGTGAATTTGTGAAGAAAGCACGAGGACAGAGAAGGGCGCGTGCCTGGGAGACAACTGTGCAGGGAGAGCGGGAGGCTGCAGCCAGGGAGGAGGACCTGGGGCTTTCTGGGTAATGGGCCTGGGAGCAGCTCAAGGTGGGGACTAAGATTCGGCGGGGCAGGGGCACCAATGGGTCAGAGAAGCCCTAGAAACGGGAGGTGAGGGGGCTGAGGAGCCAGAGGTTTGGGGGTTGAAGCTGCCCAGGATAAGGCTGGCTTTGGCGGGAGGCCAAAGGGACCACAATTCAGACACTGAGGATAGAGTGACCATGGTGTGACCAAATGACAAGGAGGCCAGCACCCACTTTCCGCTGAGACTGTCTCTCCTAGGGGTTGCCCCATATCCGTCCTCTGGGCAGGTGTGTGTCTAAGAGCTGCCTCCCACCTCCCAATCTCCCCCTTGGGCCCGGTCAGACTCTCAGAGAAACTCCTGGTGACAAGATCCAGAGCCAAAGGCAGCAAGTCCCTACACAGCCCGCCGTCAGCGTGGTTGCTAGGGGACACCAGCCGGTGCTTGTCGCGCTGATCGTCAGTGCTGCAATTTTTTTGTCAGCCGTGAATAACTCTGGGAGGTTGCAGTGGCCATGCCTTCCCGAGCTCTCCGCCAGGGCTGAGGCCTACGGCTGAAATTTTAGGAAAGCACATCTGAGCCGGCCATAAAAATGAGATTTCATGCGGTGGCAGCCCGGGCTCCTGCTTCTCTCAGCAAAAGCCCTGCCTGGCCACTGGGGGAACGAATCAATCTGGGAGGATGCCGTGATTCCCAGGCCCTAGCGCTGGGTCTGCCCTTTTGGTCCTCCGTGGAAACACTCCGGGAGCGCACGGCGTGATCTCCCTTCTTTTAAGAGTCAAACTGCTTGTGAGGCCAGAGCAGCAAAGCAACAAACCCTCATGGTCACTAGTGGAGGGTGCTGTGCTAAGCTCTGCTCCCCACCCTCGCTGCACCCGAAGGTCAGTTTGGTCCTTATTTCCATTCTACAGACAAGGAAAGTGAAACTCAGAGAAGCAGAAACTGAACAAAGTTGGGATGGGCTAGAACTGGATGCAAACCCAGCTACCCAAGGCCTTGACCTCTAGCCTTACCCTGTCTTCTGATGAATCCGGCCCAAGCTGGCTTAGTGCCCAGTCCCAGGCTGGAAACTCTCAGCCGCTGGCACCGGGCCACAGTTGGAGACTAAGCCCGCTGGCCAGGCCACCAACTACCACGGGTCTTTGCAGAAAGCCTCCCCCGCGGCAGAATTCTCATCGCTATTCATTCACTCAAGTCTCCAGCGCGTGGCCATGAAAGGGCTTGAGGCTGGGACGCTGAGGGGGGTCGACTTGGCTCACGGTTGTCTCTGATGCTCTCCCTCTCTGGGCCCTGCCAGGGCTGTGCATTCCCTTGCCCTAATCGCAGCTGATGCCCGCTGCCACCTCGGCTGAGCGGCTGCTCAGGAAGCGGCATCTGACAGGACTCTCCGGATCCTTAAGAGGCTGCACAGATCTCAAAGCTGCCCCTGCTTCCTCTTCCTAGAAGATGAGGGGGATGGTTCACACCTGCCTTTGGAGACCCAGAGGGGTCTGTGCAGCAGCTCTGGTTCCCTAGAATCCCAGAGCCCACCAACCTCAGCTCCTGGCTTCACAGGTATCAGTTGACACTGGGGTGGGAAGGTGAGGGGATTGATAAGAGGATGCTATCGCCCAGGAAATTAACAGAACAGAGAACACGCCAACACCTCTCTTGACCCAGCCCTGCTCCCCTTCAGGCCCCAATTCAAGCTCAAACCCTGGGAATCAAGTTCCTCTAAGGCACCCGCTACTCCAATGGTTTCCTCATCTGCTCAACAGGGCTGGGGGAGCTTCCTCAAGACTCTTTTTCTAAGATGATGACTACATAAGTGAGTCAACCCCCTAACCTCCCTGAACAACCCAGTCAGAGTCAGACATGTGGACGACCAGCAACAAAACAAGGAGGTCAGTTCTGATGGGTTGCTTGGGAAACAGCACGAATAAAAGCAGGTGTTTCCACCGGACACCCTGAAGGTGGAGACTGGGTGGCCTGAGGACACTCTGGAAGCAGCTTTAGCCTCAGAAGGGCTTGGACTTGAAACCCCTGCCACCTGTGACAGAGGCTGGGCTGCCTAGGAGGTGGTGCTGCAGTGTAGGTGGCCTTATGCTCTGTCCTGGCTGGAGCCAGGGACATTTGGTTCCTCCCACCCCCACCTCTTCCTTCTGACCTGAGGCAAGTCGGCTTGCTTCCAGGCAGCAAGCACCCTCCCAATCCAATGGGTCATTTCCCCTTTGACCAGGCCCCAGGGCAAATGAGTGGGGAAAAGGCGACTGGGGGAGCTGGGTCTAGTCCTCTCTTCCCCCCAGTAGTACAACACCTGGGTGAGATGCTCTATCCGTTTTACAGACTTGTCCACTGAGATGCAGATAAGAAAAGTAGTTGCCTAAGGTCACACAAAGCTCCCTTGATACTTCCACCCAGGGCTGTTTCCTAACAAGGCCCAGGGAGAGGGTGAATATGTTTGTCTGTATCCATGGAGGACACTGTGACATGATCCCACATGCTCTGGAACCCTAGAACTAAATGTCCCAGAGACCAAGGACCCAGACCTCCTGCTTCCTCTCACTCAGCCCCCACAACAACTACCACCCTGGACCAAACCACTGTCACCTGTCTTCCAGCACACAGCTGGGGGGGTCATCAGGCAATCCATCTATTCCAGAACCTGTGACTCCTCTTCTGGGTCAAGTGTTAGGTAACAGTCTCAGCCACGATGGGACAGTCCCTGCCTAAAACGCTCTTGCTGGCCAGGCAAGGTGGCCATCCTTGTAATCCCAGCACTTTGGGAGACTGAGGTGGGTGGATTGCTTGAGCCTAGGAGCTTGAGACCAGGCTGGGCAACGTAGTGAAACCCCCACAAAAAATACGAATTAAAAAATTAGTTGGTCATGGTGACCCACGCCTGTAGTCCCAGCTACCTGGGATGCTGAGGTGGAAGGATTGCCCGAGCCTAGGAGATCGAGGCTGCAGTAAGCTATGATCATAGTGACTGCGCCATTGCACTCCAGCCTGAGCAGACCTGGAGTGAGACCCTGACTCGAGAAACAAAACAAAACAGACACGCTTTAGCCCACCAACCCAGCCTTGTGCGACCCACCAGCCCCGCCAGCCTCATCCTTCCACTCCACATAGGCCGTTGTTCCTCAAGCCCATCCACTCGCCTTTGTGTCTGCGTTCTCAGTCTCAAGCACCCCACGGGAGCTGCATTCACACCTGTCTACCCTGTTCCTGCCCAGCACATGCTTGACTCTGCTGCTCCTTGCTCTCAATGCCCCAAGCTCTTAGCACAGGTGAGGAGGTACAGCCTGGGAAGCTCCAGTTCCTCCCCACCTCAGACTCTAAACACAAACTCAGGTGTCGAGACCAGGCCGGGCCCACGGAGACAACGAGGTGTCAGAAGCCTGGGTCCTTTCCTCAGCTCTAGTTCTCCCTGGTCTCATGGCCTTGACCACTCACGAGGCCTGTGACTGGGACAAAAGGAGCTCAGAGACTCAACGGCTAGACCCTTCCCTGTCTGCAAAGTGTCAGTCACCCCCATACTCCCTGAGACCTGGAAAGGCCCCCTGGCTATGGAAGTAAGGCTGGGAGACCGGAGTTCACAGTCTGAGTCCTGCTGAGTCATGACTGTTCCAGGGTAGTGAGTGTGGCAAGATAAGGCCTCCCTAGGACACCTTCCCAGACAGACAGCAGGGGGACTCACCCTCTCCAAGTCCTGCCGCAGGTGTGTGAAGAGCTTCAGGCGGCGGTAGAGGACGTCCTGCTCCTGCTGGGCCAGGTTGTCCACCTCATCGGTCTTGGGGGTCAGCAGCGGTTGGTTGGCATTGGCTTTCCTCTTCAGTTTCCAGTACTGGTAGATGAAGTCGACTAGTGCCTCCGCCAGGTCCAGCCGCTCGGCCACCTCGGCTGGCTCCACCAGCTCGTAGAAGTCTTCCTCCAGCTGCTGCAGCCGCTGCTTACGCAGGGTCACCTTTGCCAGGTCTTCACCGGCCTGGCTGGGCTCCACAGGTTCAGACGTGGGCTCGCTCCGTGGGCCCCCGTCACTGTGCTCCTGGCAGAATGACTTGAACTTGACCTCGTCGTTGTCTGCTAATATAGTCCGCATTTCCAGGCCATGGTCAAAGGCGCATGTGACGTGGAACGCCGTGACGCAGGAAGGCATGGAACACTGGAGGGAGAAGAAGGGCAGCGTCAGACAAGAGGGAACCCTGGTGGGAGCGGAGAAAGAAGAGAGGGGCAACCCTTTTGGGTCCCTTCCCACTATGGGAGCTTTTCTGTCCTCTCAATAAATCCTGCTTTCCCAAAAAAAAATCTGTTTAAAAAGAAGAGGGGCTTCTCCCAGGGCTCCACGGAGAATGCAGCATGCTGTGAGACCCTAAAGAAAATGGCGCAGGCTACCGACAGCTTGCTCAAGGTGGGAGTTATAGCAGGTGGGAAGGAGCGGTTCTGTGGCTCCTGGAAAGGTAACAGACTCAACCACATGCACTGGTAGAGTCAACAATCAGAAGATGGTTGGGCAACCCCTCTGGGTACAAGCTGCATTTCTGTGTGAGCGAAGTGACTTTAGGATCAGAAGCCTCAAAAGAAAGGCTAGTGAGGGTCAGTGGCACCTGTCTACTCCTGCAATGCTATCTGAGGACTGTGATCCCTTTCTGTCCCCTGGGAGGAGGGGCTGGACTTAGACCCGTTCCTGACTCTTCTTCCTAGCCTTGAATGATGGCTGTGGGATCAGCAATCATGCACCCAACTACTAGTGATCGCTTGTGCTGCACTCACAAACCCTTTTGAAAGTCTTAAAAATGGGTGGAGGCACACCTAGTATCTGTAATGACAACTGTTCCTAGAGAGAAGAGGGGGACAAGGATGACCCCCAATGCCATCCCTGAATTAAGGACCAGAGGCATCAACATCACCCAAAAGCTATTTAGAAATTAAAATTCTCAGCTTACACCAGAACTACTGAGTCAGAACCTCTGGGGAGAAGGCCCAGCAGTCTACATTTAACAAGACCTACAGGTAATTCTGATGCACACTACACTCTGGGCATAGAGTTTGCTGTAGACAGACTAGGACAGTCCTGTCCAGTGTCAGGAGAGTTGATTAGCTTAGGTGGAAGACAAATTTGATTTCTAGCCACCCCTACATGTGAAGTCCAATGTCAGAAGTGAGGCTAATGTATTCATCAGACCCCAAAAGGCTTGCTCTCTCAGGAAAGCTGGAGTCGTCGGTATTTCCATGGGGTGGTGAGCCTTGGGTCCCCAGGCCTGTCCCCACTCCCTATAAGACCTGGGGATGGAGAAAATGCTCCCCCGAGATGGGGTTCTTGCTCTGGTCTCCACCTCACACCCCCTTGGGGCACATCACTGGTCTGTCTGCAGCACCATAGGGGAGGGGGCAGGGAGCAACAGCTGCTGTTTTTGAGGATGCCCCAGCATGCCTTTCTCCAGGAGTGGGCCATGTACCTGGATGCAGGTGCCTGTGCATTCCTTGCAGAGGCTGCAGGACAGAGCCCAGCGGCTGGCTGGAATATGCGAGATCTTGGTGATGGGCTCCATCTTCTCCGGGCAGCCGATGCTGACCTGGGCAGGACACAAGGGGCTGCGTCAAGTCTCTCATCTCCAGCCTGCCTCCAGGGATCCCCAAAATGAGGCTTGCCTGCTGAAGCCAGGAGATGGGCGGACAGGGCAGTGGCCGAGGCCCTGAATCCCAAATCTTTCCTGACACTAAACAAGCTTGGCTCAAAAGCCTGAATCCCTCTCCTGAGCTGACCACTAGGTGAGTGTGACAGTGCTCATCTGAGACCAATCTTAAACTACCTGTGAAGATGTGAGAGTGCACATCAATGTGGATAGCTGATGGGGTGAGTGTGCCAGTCTGTGACTGTGTGTGCCTCAAGAGAGAAGTGCTTCTGTATGTGTGCATGGGTTCATGCAGGGTCCCTTTCCTGTCTGCAGCTCAGGCCTTTGTTAATAAGATCTTCAGAGTTCTTGTTAACTTGTATTTACTTATTTTTCTGGGCACCAAGAAAAAGTCTCAGGGCAATAACTTCCTCTTGGAGATTGTTAGGGCTCTCCTGGCCCATGGGGATGTGCTCTGCCTAGCCCTTCCTAGGGGGACAGGCCTACAACTGTGCCCAAGCCTAGTGGGCACAGCTCACCTCTCAGGCCCAGAGGCAGGGCACATATGCTTCCCCGCTATCTATGCCTGAAGGTGGAAAAAAGGCACCTCCCAAAAGGTCCTGAACCAAAGAGTACACTCAGAGGTAGTCCCAGCCTTCAACTTGCTGACCTAGGAGCATGTGACTACTGCTGACACAAACAACTATTATCAAAGAAGCCTGCAATGTGGGCCCCAAAGGGACCTTCAGACTGTGAACCCAGGAAGGGGAGGGTCAGTTGCTGACAGGACCACCTGGCTTGTTTCTGGTCACAGGCAGCACCAGAGTGGGGACTCAGTCTGGGTCAGGGTGAATTTCAACATTTCACATTTCAAATAAAACGGATGGCCTTCTGGGATTCGGGTCCTCTGCTAACTCACCCAGTGTGGAGCCGGCCTGCTGCCCACCTGGGCTCAGACGCAGGCCACGCCCACCCCTCCATCCTGGCCACAGCCACAACAGCAGGCCCACTAGCCAACTCTCCATTAGGCAAATCACCTGATTTTCTTTTAGGTTGGTCAGCTTATCTTTGTTTCAACAGCTTGACTGTGATTGGAGCCAGTGCCTAGGTTTAGATGTACCCCACAATGTGCTTTCTCCTAGTCAGCTACTTCACTTCTGCCCAGGCCTCAGACCTACCTCCTGAATCCCCTGTCAGCCAATCACCCATCTTCCCATAGAAATCACCAACGGAGCTCGGCCAAAGGCAAAGTTACCAGTGGGCAGCTGCCTGAATTCCTCACTAGTCTGCCACCTGCTTTTCCCAGTGTCAGGAGAGCCTATCAGGTACCTACATTCCACACAGACTTCCCTGTTGGCTGTTCCTTGGGACTGCCACGCCCCCACACCTGCCTACCTCAGGAATCCACAGGGCGCAGCTGACGTGCACCCACTTGGTCCCACTTCTGGTGGGCTTCAAGGCTCCTCCTCGTTTGGGGCAAAGCAGGCACTTCGGCTGGACACCCAGGGCACACGTCCGGCACAGCCAGCTGCCCGTGGGCACCTTGAGAATTCCATAGCATGCCTAGGGAGAATGGTGGTCGTGAGTCAGAGGCACTGGCCAGTCTTTGTCTGGTCAGCAGCCAGTGCCAATGATCCCAGCCCCAGCTGAAACTGGAAACTCTGCAGTCTCCAGTTTCTGGCAAGTAGACCTCCCAAGGAAAAGGTAGGGAAGAGGGAGGGAGGCAGCCAAGCAGGCCTGGAAAGCTCTTTTCTTGCCTGTTGGTATGCCTGAAATGTCACCATTTCACAGTCCTCTGTGAAAGGGCTCTGGTCTGCCCTCTGCTGGGAGAGGAGTCATTTTAATCAGCGGTTACCTGACTTCAGGAGGGTCCATGAGCCCCCTTAAGTTCAAATCGGGCATATACTTCCTGGGACAAGGCCCAGAGCTTTCATCTTTTTAACACAGGGATCTCCTAGTCATGCCTGCAGCTTAGGAGAGACGCATGGAGCTAAGAGCTGCTAGGTACAAGGGACGTATCTGTGTGAGGGCCGTACACCTACCCACCCGCCAGTCAGGTAAAGCCCCTGCCTCTGAGTTTCCTAGGGATGATGCCAGCAACAGTAGGTAAGGATAGCCTCAAGGTCAAGACCAGAGTGGGGTATACTGGGTACTAGATATATCTTCTGCAAACAAGGCCCAGAGATACCAAAGATCTAGAGCTCTGGACCCAAAATCAGGAGGAGGGGCACGACCAGGCTGTACTTCGGGTTTATAATGCTGTTTGAAGCAAACACCTCGTAATTAACAACTTAATCCTCCCAGCAATTCATTTTTATTTATAGCTGAGGAAACAGAGGACCAGAGAGGTTAAGAAACTTGTCCAGGCCAGGCACAGTGGCTCAAGCCTGTATCCCAGCACTTTGGGAGGCCGAAGCATGAGGATTGCCTGAGCCTGCGGGTTTGAGACCAGCCTGGGCAACATGGTAAGACCTCGTCTGTACAATATATCAAAAATTAGCTGGATGTGGTAGCTCACGTCTGTAGTTCCAGCTGCTTGGAAGGCTGAGGTGGAAGGATCGCTGGAGCCCAGCAGGTCGAGGCTATGGTGGCTGTGAGCGTGCCACTGCACTCCAGCCTGGGCAATGACATGAGACTCCATCTCAAACAAAACAAAACAAAACAAAAACTTGCCCAAAGTCACACAGCTTGTGAAGGGCAGAGCCATGATTTGAAGCCAGGCAGCTTTGCTCTCAGTCACTACACTGTGCCACCTCTTTGTAAGCTCAGGCTACGAGGAGCCCAGGAGGACAGGCGGTGGGGCAGGGTGCTTGGTGGGGAAGGTCTGAGGGAAGCCGACAGGGGAGAGGACAGAAAGACTGCCTAGTGAGCGTTTGCTCAAGTCTGGCTGGCAGGCCTTAGGCAAGCAGCCCTGGGTGCTCCAGGCACCACGGAGCACTCACGCTGTTCCCTTCCTTTCCCTTTTGCCCTCCTTCTCAAGAGCCCTGGAACCCACAGTGCCCCTGTACTCTGGCACCCAGGGGGTGATGAGAACAGTGTGGGGAAGGGTAACCAAGGGTCCAGGTCCACCCACCTGGTGCACACAGACGTTGCACTTGTCACAGAAGACCATCTCATTGCCATCCTCGCCCTCAGGAGAGCGGCACACGTCACAGACAACGTCCTCGTCATATTCGATGCCCAGCCCCTCCTGTGTCTCGATGGCCCGAGCCATATTCTGGTGGCACAGAGTCTCCAGCTCCTCCAGCACACGCTCGAGTGTCAGCTCGTCCAGTTCTGGCCTCTCTGTGGGAGGACAGCGGGCGGGGAAAGGGAGGAGGTGTTAGGAGCCCGGAGCTCCGAAGAGTGCGGGGAGGTTTCCACTCATCCACTGTGTGACCTAGGGAGAAGCCTCAGCTCCATCCTCTGAAAACGGACAAGCTGTACCATCCAAGTGCCAAAGCCTTTGACCCACTGTGGTGTTCTAACTTTATTTTTTTGAGCTGGAGTCTCACGCTGTTGCTGGAGTGCAGAGGCACGATCATGGCTCACTGCAGCCTCAAACTCCTGGGCTCAGGCAATCCTTCTGCCTCACTCTCCTGAGTAGCTGGGACTACCAGCACATGCCACCACAGATAGTAATGTTTAAAATTTGAATTTCTGTAGAGACAAGGTCTCACTATGTCGCCCAGGCTGGTCTCAAACTCCTGGGCTCAAATGATCCTCCGCCTCAGCTTCCCAAAATGTTGGGATGACAGGCGTGAGCCACTGTGCCCAGCCAAGTGTTGTGACTTTAGATAGCCCGCCTGTGACCACAGGGACATATGTGTTTGCGCAGATAACACAGAAGTGACTCTGGGATGGGGCCAGCTCTACGGGGAATCCACTGCTTGTCTTGTCTGTATGGGGGGACCCTGGGGTGGCTGAATATGGCAGAGCTAGTCCTTCCTGGGACATGTTTGTCATGGGCTCCAGCCAAGGGGCCCATACCTACTGATCCCAGACCCATCTGTTGTCCTAGACTCACTTGTGTGCTCACTGGCTCTTCATGTAACATTGGCACTTACTACAATCTTCCCAAGAAGCTATAAGTTACGTGCAGTTGTTTCCCCCATGGGACACCTGCAGAAATTGAAGGAGGCACAGAGACACTAACCAGTAACCTCACCAGTCAGTCAATAATACAATAGGGAGTCTCTGATCCGTGTAGTATCAAAGCCCAGTCTTGGTCCCCACACCTCTGGGGTGACGATGCTGGGGGGTAGGAAGAAAACCCTCCCGGCCCTGCCCCAATCCCATTCTTAGCGCAGTGGGTCACCTACCCATCTCCTTGAGCTCCGAGTTGATGAGCTCCAGCCAGTAGGCATCAATCTCGTCCAGGTCATAGCGGCTGCCCCCCGGCCAATCGGGCTGGGAGCCCTCACCAAGTGTGGAGCTGCTCGGGGACACCTGGCCAGGGGGGCCTTCCAGAGGTGGGAGGATCCTAGGAAACCAAGAGGGGGTGTTATGAAGGGGAGCCCTCAGTCCACCACCACCGGGGGCTCCAATGAGCCAACCAGGCCAGCTGAGCTGGTGGGCAAATTTAAGACTCTGATGCCAAGCAGGGCCCACCGCCTGCCATCCCCTCCTTCACTTCTTCCTACACCATCTTCCCAAGAACAGTCAGTACAGAGAAGACCCAAAAGACTGTGGGACAGCTGGGCTCAGTGGCTCAGCCTGTAATCCCGCGCTTTGGGAGGCTGAGGTGACTGGATTGCCTGAGCCCACGGGTTCGAGACCCGCCTGGGCAGCGAGACCTCATCTCTACAATAAATAAAAAATTAGCCGGGTGTGGTAGCGCGTGCCTGTCGTTCCAGCTACTTGGAAGGCTGAGGCAGAAGGATCGCCGGAGCCCAGTAGGTCGAGGCCACTGCACTCCAGCCTGGGTGACAGAGTGAGACTCCAACTCAAAAAAAAAAAAAAAAAAAAAAAGACTATGGGACAGAGCAGAGGGTGGGGATGTGGCTGATCCACAGTCCTTGCTTGCCTCATGAGCATTCACCCTGCCCAGAGCATACCTCTACTTCCTCTGGCCAGGATAGCTGGGCCTTAGCAAAAGTTCCATGGTGTGAGCCTGCTATAGGTATCCCATGTGCTGTCCTGGGTGATATCCTGTGCCAGGAACTTTGGGGCACATGGGACAGGGCCAGCTAAACTCCGAGCCCTTCAGCATACCCCCAGGACTGGGGAGGGCCAGGTTTGCTCACATATCCTCACCAGCCCTGGGCTCTCCTTCACCTGCAGCCTGGCAACCCCATGGCCTCGAGTAGCACTGAGTCTGGCTCTCCTCTGGGGTCAGGAGGAGCCCTACCCAGTCACATCAGTGTGGCCCAGGGTGACCTTTCCAGAAAAATGGTCTACCACCATTCACGAGATACAACGCATGAGCAGGAGTCTCTTTTTTTGAGTTGGAGTCTCACTCTGTCGCCCAGGCTGGAGGGCAGTGGCACACTCATGGTCACCTCAGTGTCAACCTGCTGGGCTCCAGTGATCCTTCCCCCTCAGTCTTCCAAGCAGCTGGAACTACAGGAGCGTGCTACCATGCCCGGTTAATTTTTGATTTATTGTAGAGATGAGGTCAAGTTGCCTGGGCTGGTCTCAAACCCACGGGCTCAGGCAATTCACTCACCTCGGCCTCCCAAAGAACTGGAATTACAGGCTGAGCCATTGAGCCCGGCTGAGCAGGAGTCTCTTGCTGGTGTTATATGCACTTTCCTCAACCAAGATGGAGACCAAACC
This sequence comes from Cephalopachus bancanus, assembly GCA_027257055.1. Classification (NCBI taxonomy): domain Eukaryota; kingdom Metazoa; phylum Chordata; class Mammalia; order Primates; family Tarsiidae; genus Cephalopachus; species Cephalopachus bancanus. Next base: position 110,283 of record JAPVLO010001115.1, on the reverse strand, counting down.
CCCTGGATACAGAGAAGTGCCTACTCTGGTCCCACATTCACAGCGACCTCAGTCCTCCCCCGGGACCATGGCTTTGTCTTTGTGACAGCTTGGAAGGGCCCTGGTTGCAGGCTGTGGACTGTAAAGCCAAGTTCTACTGCTTAGTGTGGGTAAGTCGCTTCACTTCCTGTGCCCAGTGTCCTCACCCCCAAAATGGGCTAATGCTAACAGTACCTACCTCACTTCGCTGGTGAGAGGATTAAATGGATTAATGCTTGTAGGACTCTGAGAAAAGGGCCTGGCACACAGGAGCCTGTGTGTGTGTGTGTGTGTGTGTGTGTGTGTGTGTGTGTGTATTTTGAGACTTTTGGGTATCACTTTTCTCCTGCAATGGGACATAGGGGGCATTTTGCTTTGGGAGGGTACAGTTGCTTCCCCTCGGCTCAGCTGTATGCTGCCCCTCAGTTCCTGATGCCAGTTCAAAATGCCAGCTCTTCCCACCCCCCTACCGGTTGCCATGGTTATTGCTTCAGAGCCTGGCCTCCATCTGGCCAGCCCTGCCAGGGCTGAGAGGCCCTCACTTGCCCGAGAGGCCTCCTGGGGTCGGAGGCAGGGCTGCCAGGGGCTGTGACTCAGCGCTGCCTGGGAAGGGCCCTCGATGGCAGAGACAGCTGAGCTGTGGGAGCTGTGAGCCCCACCACTGGTGTCAGCAAGGGAAACAGGAAGGATGAAGGAGACAGAGGTAGGGGCCCACGCAGGGAGAGAGAATGGCCTCCAGGTCAGGAGGGAGGCCTGGATAAGGGCAAAGGGGGGTAAAGGAGAAGGGAAGGGGCTTGGCACCACCCCTTCCCACACCCCAGGCCCACTTTAAGAAGGTCTTAGATAATGATAATGGGCCCCTCAACAGGGGATTCCAAATAGAAGCAATCCTAAAACTCTCAGTCCAACAAAAGTCTGCCTTACCTCAAGAAACTGTTTTTTATTTATTTATGAGTATTTATTCTGAGTCAGGGTCTCACTCTGTTGCCCAGGCTGCAGTGCAGTGGCACAATCACGGCTCACCGCAGCCTCAACTTCCTGGGCTCCGGCAGTCCTTCTACCTCAGCCTCCTAGGTAGCTGGGACTACAGGTGAATGCCACCACGCTCGGCTAACTTTTTGCCTTGCTGCCCAGGCTGGTCCCAAACTCCTGGGTCAAGCAATCCTTTTGCCTTGGCCTCCCAAGCCATCGGGACTAGAGGCATGAGCCACTGCACCTGGCCTGAAACTGTTATTTGAATTAACATATTCTTCAAAAAACAAAGTCTGCAATTTTGATACGATCAGGTTTTGTTTATGCCCTAAGCACACGCTTAGTGGTGGTTTGGGGCAACCTCTGTCTGAATGCCCACCACCTCCTGGCATAACTACCCACACCTGCATGCCTAGTCAGCTGCCACCTGGCCAGGCCTCTTGGGAGCAAGATCACTGTCCTCTCTCTGGGGAGCCGAAGTCAAGGGACTCACACCAGAAAAGGCATTTCCTGCGCTTCCTAGGTCTCTCATTTTCATCTGTTTGCCCCCTCCTGCCTCTGGCTATAGAGCCGTGCTCTCCTACTAGGCATGGCCTGACCTGACCCTAGGCCAAGGTCTCACCTTCTGCCACAACCAGTTGGGAGGAGGTCAGAGGCGGGGCTGAGATCTACCCCGCCTCTGGGGTCTCTATCCCAGAAGACCAGACAGACTCCAGAGGTTGGTTTTGCCCTGGGCTGAGATTTCTGCCCGCACTGAGGGCCAGCACAGGCCTTCATTCAATTCAGTCTAGGGAGCGAGATAGATTCTCATTACTTGGACCATGAAGTGGGCAGACCTACCCAAAGGCCAGAGAAGGAGGGACAGAGGGGGTCTGGAGTGGTAGTCAGGGGAGGGTAGTCAAAGCCAGCATGCAGGGTGATTGAGGCCCAAAGCTCTCCAGGCCTCACAGGGGCAATTCAGGGCTTGTTCCTGAGGCCTGTGATTTCCTGGCCCAACCCCCTAGGCCCCAGTGGCCATGTAGGGAATTCCCCAGAATTTTCCAACTTCCTCATCTATAAAATGGGGGCAGTAATATGTACTTTTTATTTTTACTTTTTTTTTTTTTTTTTTTTGAGCCTGAGTCTCACTCTGTCACTCAAGCTGGGGTGCAGTGGTATGCTCACGGATATTGCAGCCTCAACCTGCTGAGCTCAGGTGACCCTTCTGCCTCAGCCTTCCAAGTAGCTGGAACTATGCCACCAAGCCTGGCTAATTTTTTTGATTTACTGTAGAGACGAGGTCTCACCAGGTTGCCCTGTTTGGTCTCAACTCCCAGGCTCAGGCAAACCTCTTGCCTCGGCTTTCCAAAGTGCTGGGATCATAGGCGTGAGCTACTGCACCAGGCCTGGGGACAGTAACATGTACTTTATAAGTCGAATATGATCATTAAATGAAAAGATGAACCTAACAAGCTCAGCACAACGAGTACTCAGAACAATTCTGACCCTGGTGGCCACTATGCAGCTTTCAGATGAGGGCAGTGCAGTGAGAGATGGTGGTAGGCGGCGGGGGGGAGAGGTGTGTGATCTCTCTAAGAAAGCAAGCACCCCTCCATTCCCCAATCTATCCTCCCCAAAGAGTATGGATGAGCCAGGACAGGAACACCTGGCTCATGTCAGCTTAGTGCAGCCACACATATGCTGGGAATGCACCTAGTACAGTCGAAGCAGTATGAACACGTGCTCCTCCCTTGATGTCAACAGATACAGCACCCTACAGGCAGACAGAAGCTACTGGTGTGGAAGCATCTGCAATTAATTACCCAGGCCAGTGGACGTTTCCAGAACCACCTGACGCTGACATCAAGTAATGAGGATAGAATGCTGGGCCAAGCCTAATCAGGTCTCACCTCGCTCTGACCAGCTGGTGGCCTGCCCTCCCCCCGGCCATCCCAGGCCCTGGCACGTGTGGCAGCGACTTGGCATGCATATTCTCACGCAGCCCCCACCACATACCATCAGGCAGGTACTGGTATAATCACCACTTTACAGCGGAGGAAACAGGCTTAACTATGTCATGTAATAGTTCTTCAGTCTGCAGAGGTGAGGGTGTGACACTGGCTAGGAGCTTCCTCCATGTTTCCGGCCCAGGGAGGGGCTTTGGGGAATAAATTCATGCTCTAAATTCTGCATAGACCCTCAAGGGTCTCCCAGGCCTTTTGGAGAGGCCTAAGGCTCCCTGATTCTCAGAGGTTCCCAGACAATGTTAGTAGGCACCCAGCCCTCAGGGGCTGTTGGAAGAGGATTGGTCCTCCCCAACATGAAGTCCCCAGAGAGCACTAGAGTGGGGCTCAGAGTCTGCTGTTCCTGCAATCCAGCCTCAAGTGCAGCTGCCAGGAAGCAATGGTGCCAATGTCAGGAGAGGTGACGGCTGTGATCTTTGCTCCTTTGCTGGTCTACATGGGCTCAAGCAAGAGCCACGAGGCTGCCAACGCCGGGAGTAGATCATCAATAATACAAGCTGCTAGTGACCCAGCTATGGGAATGATTGGTGGGGGAGGCTAGGACACAAGCCCCCTCTGCCCTGAGACATGACTTGGAGGGCTTTCCAGGGCACATAAATAAGCACTTGGCTGAACTCTGCAGCTGGAGAGGCAAGACCCACGGCCATGTGTAACCTCCTGAGACAAGAGCAGTCAGGAGTCGCAGCCAGGGGTCCCTCTGTTCCATGAGACCAGAAGGCCCAGAGAAGACTCATCTCTGACCCGGGCCCGGGAGGGGAGTCCCCTCAGAGGCTGGTGATGGCAATGGCTTCCTGAGCATCTACTGTGTTCCAGGCACTTGACTGCCCACTCTTAAGAACTCCTTTAAAAGATTCAAGAAGTCAAGTGTACGGCTTTTCCGTCTTAAAGACGAATTAAAAGTTTGGAGATTTCTATGGTCAGAGCTCCTGTGGGACCCAGTGTGGATCGACATCAATCCACGGCCAGTTTTTACAGAGTGCTTGCTGTGTGCCTGGCCCTGTGGCAAGCGTCTTCCATGGGCATTTCACTCCATCATCTCAACACTACAACTGCACGAGGAAGGTTAGTTATTATCATTCCCATTTCATAGACAAAGAAACGGAGGCCCAGAGATTACATTCTTCGTCCAAGGTGGCAATTCGAACCCAGGCATTCCGGCCCCAGAGCCAAGCCCTTAGCCTCTAAGGAAAAACTGTCAGTATTTCTGGAACACTCGCATGGCTTATTGGACAAGGGAATAGAATACAGAACAGAGATGGGCTAAAAGGGAATCCCAGGACTGGTAGGTCACTTACCTGGAAAGCCGCCCTTCCTTCCTCCCACCCTGCCCTGATGGCCCCCTAGTCTGGGTTGCCCGGCTCACCTCACCACAGGCTCTGGAATGGCCTCTGCACCAGCGGGCACCTGCACACCCTTCTCCCATTCCTGTCGCCACGGGTCCGCCAGGATGTAGTAGTCATCTGGGCTGAGCTGGTATGAGTCTGGGATCTTCATGGCTGTGATTAAGTCTGTCCGGAAAACCTATCAGGTGCAAGAGGGGAAAGAGTGGATTCAGGCTGCCTCAGGGAAATCTGCTACAGAGGCCAGAGAAGAGGCAAATAAACGTAGCTAGAATACCCACTCACTTACCAAGAAGAAGAAAGCAAAGGAGCAGTAAGGACGAAGGGGACCCAAAAAAGCCCGGAACTATCTTTTGGGGGGCTGGCCCCTTGGAGGACAGGCTTTCCCCGCTCCATAAGTGTTCTAGCACCAGTGAATTTTTTTTGGAGAGTCTCTCAACTTGTTTGCCCATTTCATGATGGGTTATTTACAACGAACAACCCACCCACCCTGCACTGAGTGTTCAGCCGTTTTTGACCAAAAAATTAGCGTGATCCCTTGTGCCCTACTCTCCCTATTCACCCAATCTTGTCCAGAGCAATTTCGGCTTCACCAGATGAAAAAAGTCCTTCAAGGGAATTATTTTGCCGATGTGGAAGAGGTGAAACAAAAAATGCAGAAGCACTAAAAGGCATCAAAATTGACAAATTTAAAAACTGTTTTGAGCAGTAAAAAAAGCATCTCGACAGACGTATTGTACCTATCAGAGAGTACTCTGAAGGCGACTAAAGGTTAAACATGTAAGCACACACAACTTTTTATAAATAAATCCTGGGGTTTTTTTTTTGGTCCCCCCTCATACAATAAAGAACTCATCCTCTCTGAACTCAGAACATGCCCTGGATATAGTACATAATCCATAAAAGTGATGAAGTGAGTTCACATTGTTCTGACTTTAAACTAAAGGATAGAATTTGCGTGATAGATGGAAGTGGACCTAAGAGAAGGAGAAAGACTTGCAGGAAAAGGTCAAAAAATAAAGTAAAATACAATAAAGAAACAGAACAAAAACAACACTAGGAAAAACTCAGAGGGCAGAAAGTCTTCTGTGAAAACAATACTGTCATTATGTGACTGTCCAGGGAATTTCATTGCAGGTTTACAATCATGTCTATTTTTACCCACAGGTACGACTAGAGACGTAAAATACCACAGGGTGCCAACCCAGGATGGCCAGGGGTGTGGGACAGCCTCAAGGGCGGCTTCGTAGGAGTCGGGTCCTCCAACATCTCTGGCAGGGGCTCACGCCCATAACCCCAGCATTTTTGTTGGCTGAGGCAAGAAGATTGCCTGAGTCCAGGGTTCAAGACCAGCCTGGGGAACTTGGCGAGACCACGCTTCTACAAAAAATTAGCTGGGCGTGGTGGCATGTGCCTGTAGTCCCAGCTTCTAAGGAGGCTGAGGTGGAGGGATTGCCTGATCCCAGTAGGCTGGGGCTGTGGATGCCACGATCATGCCACCACACTCCAGCCAGGGCAATAGAGTGAGCCTCCAACTCAAAAAAAAAAAAAGAATAAGGACACTAATTTGACAGGAGCTCTACACTGCCGCCCTCTGTGTGTGACAGAGTAGGAGGGACAGAGCTATCTTTCTTCTTATTCAAGTCCATCCAAATTTCTTAGAGCCAAGCCACGAGTTATCACACCCTGAGCACCTGTTCACTCAGGGGCAAACGCCTCCCACCGTTGTCTGCTGCCTCCTGCCGCCTGATCTCACTGTGACCGCACCACAAAGTGCTACTGGGGGGTATGGTGGTACCTCTAGACAACCATGTGACTTACTCAGGTACTGACTTTCCCAGTGATCTTCACTTAAGAATCACAAGTTCAAGAACATACATCACTAAGACAAGAGAAAACACTTCAAGGAGTACTCCAGGCCTCAGACCCAAACTCCAAACCCATCTTCCCAGAAAAAGCCAGCAACCACTGCTGTGCCTGGGGCCAACTCTGCTCACTTGGCCTTTTCAGAAGCTCATGACAAACCAATTCAGGGTAACCTCTGCCTGCTGGGGCCCACTCGCTGGCTGTGTGTGCCTCCTTTGAATCTAGGTCCATAACTATGAGGAAAACACCGAAATGGATGCACTGAAGGGCCTGGAAGCTGCATCCTGCAGAATCTAATTAATGTCTGCATCTAGCTAGAGATGGCCCTGGTTTGAAAAAGGTCAAGTTTCTTGAAAACTCTATTTGCCAATATAATCTAATTGTTAGGAATAACACCCTAACATTTCATTAGGGTGCCAGTGTGAAAAAATTAAAATCAGATTACAATTAAATGCTAATTAAACAGAAGACGAAATGTGGCTAAGATTTCACAGCACTGATAATTTGCATATCTTATTAGCAAGTAGTAAAACAGCTAATGCAAGAGCACACACTCAGGCACTGGGTGCTTTTGGGGGGCGCTCAGGAGCCCCCTTTGCTGGCTGGGGCCTGTGCCAGTGGAAGCCTCTGGAGACTGTCAAGCTCAGCAGGCATGGCCTGGGTCATTTTCATATCTGGCAAGAGTGAACTGACCCCAAAGTGTTTCACAACTGCCCCAAAGTTCTCCCAGCCCAAGCAAGCCAAGTGGTGTGACATCCCAAGTCGTGCTGCTCTGATGCCTCAAAAATCACCCACCTGGGACAGCCCATATCCTGACAGCCCAAACCCCAGAAATTAACCTCACAGCCGAGTGTCACATGTGCCCTTCAAAGAGGCATGAGGGGGTTAGAAATCTCTTGTGGTTCCCTCATGCTGAGCTGTAACCTGTCACCTCCTGGGGATTCCTTACCGATCACCAGCTCAGGGAGTGTGGGGCATTCCCGGTCCCCTCCCCTGCCTCACTTTCTTCCCAGCACCTTACACTCCTAGAAAGTATCTGGTTGACTCATGTTGCTGGTTTCTGGTCGTCTCCCTGGCCACACCGGTCCTGCTGTCAGCTATATTCTCAGTGGAATAGAGGGGCCTCCCTAGAGAGTTATCTGAAGAGTCTGAGGCTTCTAGCTGTTCCGGCAGGACTTTCTGAACTCCCATGAACAGGGTGAGATACCTCGTGAATACCCCCAGAGGCCGAAATCCCCAGTCATATGGATCTGAACAAGGGCCTCTGCGCAACAGGCAGCATCTATTCTGCAGGGCTTGAAACTCAAGGACCAGGACTGGCACTAAGAATCAGAGCAGAAAGGGATCCCAGGCTCAACTTGACAGTTCCTTCCTAGTACAGTCGGAGATTCAGGACAGACAAGAAAAAGCCTGGTTCCAAGAGAGTTCCAAGTCTCATCCTGGGCCACTTAGGGCACAGGTGGCAGACTGGATGCCAGAAACCCTTTCAGGAATCCTGGAAGCACAGGGAGGGCAGCACTATCATGATGGCATCAACTAACACTTAGCACTGTGTGCAGAGTAATAGTCTAAGGGCTGTTCTTGAACTATGATTAGCCCCTACATGAACTTCTTAAGGGAGGTACAACCAGCACCCCCATTTTACAGTTGAGAAACCTGGGGCCCGAGTTAGTTAAATCACCTACCCAGGGTCTGCATGTTGGAAGTGGCAAAGGAACTTAGGCCAAGACAACCCCTGAGCCATCCAGCACGTCCCTGCACCCTCCCTGCCCCTTTTGGCCACGTGCTCACTGCCTAATGCCCTTGTGTTAACTTGAAACCAAGTCAGATGGCTTTGACTGGACACAGTGGCTCACACCTATAATCCTAGCATTTTGGGAGGCAGAGGCAGAGGCAAGAGGATTGCTTGAGCCTGGAGTTCAAGACCAGTCTGGGCAATAGAGCAAGACCTTGTTTCCAAAAAAAATTTTAAAAATTAGCCAGGCGTGGTGCATGAGCCTATAGTCCCAGCTACTTGGGAGGCTGAGGCAGAAAACAAAACAAAACAAACCAGGCGGCTTCCCCAAGGGCTGAAATATGCAAATCTGACCACCAAGACCTTTGCAAGCCCCAAGCCTTCCAGTGGCTCTCCACTGTCCTCCCCCCATGCTCAGACAACTGCAGAGCAGATGAGGCCTGTGGCCACTCGAATGCACTTGCAGTCTCCCAAGTGCTGTTTACCCTTTGCACACGGGAGTACCCTGCCAGAGACACACCTGACTTGCCAAAGGGGGCTAGCGCACTTCATCCTCATGGTCTCAGTCCAGCCCACATCTGCTATGGAAGACCTTCCCCAACCCCAGGCTGGCTTCTGGGCTTTGTCTGAAGACCCACAGCCCCTGTATTGGCGTCTCCCAAGTTTCTTCCCTGCTGGAAGGTGAGCTCAGGGAGCCCTGTCTAGGCTACAAGGTTGGAGCCCAGCAGTACAAGCAGGGCTTAGCATGTGCTAGGCGCTAACAGATGTTAAATGACTCAAGATCCTTCTGCAGACCAGCCACTACCTTTTTTGATGGCTGTCCATGGCTACAACTGGGCAACTGGGTACTCAGTACCTTCCAGATGAGACTGTACACTTATATTAAAAACTGCTAGCCGGGCTCGTTGGCTCAGCCTATAATCCCGCGCCTTTGGGAGGCTGAGGTGAGTGGATTGCCTGAGCCCGTGGGTTCGAGACCCGCCTGGGCAGCGAGACCTCATCTCTACAATAAATCAAAAAATTAGCCGGGTGTGGTAGCGCATGCCTGTAATTCCGGCTACTCGGAAGGCTGAGGCGGAAGGATCGCCAGAGCCCAGCAGGCGAGGCTGCGGTGGCCGGAGTGGCCACTGCACTCCAGTCTGGGCGACCAAGTGAGACTCCAACTCAAAAAAAAAAAAAAAAAAAAAAAAAACTGCTCACAAATATGGCAGCCAGAGTGTAACCTAAACATCATTTTGCTTTGAATTGCCAGGGGTTAGGCCTGGAAAAAGCTTAATTATTCTCCGAAAATTCCTTTGAATGACTGATGAAAACTACATAAAGAATAAAATGAACGCTGATGAACGGGAAGCCTTACTGTGTCAAGAAAGTTGGAAGCTGGAAAATAAGTAATTTTCTTAGAATGTGCATGTTTACTACTTTTCTCCCTTTTGGCAGAAATTGACAAATTGTCTTTAAAGGTCTGCTGCTTAGCAACCCAGTTCTGCTGAGCTGCTTGGGAGATGTTAATTGTAGCTACGCCAGGCCAGGCATGGTGGCTCATGCCTGTAATCCCAATGCATTGGGAGGCTGCGGTGGGAGGATCACTTGAGGCCAGGAGTTCAAGACTAGCCTGCGTGGGCATAGCGAGACCTCATCTCTACAAAAAAAATTTTTTTAATAGCTGGGTGTTGTAGCGCATGCCTGTAGCCCTAGCTACTCAGGAGGCTGAGGTGGAAGGGTCGCTTGAGCCCAAGAGGTCGAGGCTGTGGTGAGCTGTGACTGAGCCACTCCAGCCTGGGCAATAGAATGAAAACCTGATTTTTATTTTTTTAGTTCTAGTTTCTTCCAACGGTATGAAGAATGTTTAAAGGCCTCAAACTCCCATCGAATCACCAATCTGAGTGTGGGGGTGTCAATGCAGCCCTGGAGAGGGCTGAAGACCCTGCTCTGCCCAGACATAGGGACACCACTCCAGAAGCGCATCACATGTTCTCTCCTCCTTTTCCTGAGACTGCCAAATCACAACCATTCAATAGTCTAGCTTTCTACACCTATTTCCCCAGGAAGAACTAAAAACAGGCTCTGCAAGAAATTATCAGTGGAGTCTGATGACTGCCTGAAGCAAATGAAGATGATGACAACAGGCAAGTTCCAATGGGCACTGACCACACGGCCGGGACACACCACGCTACAAGTTTTAGTATATGCTCACAAGATTTGCGGATGTTATTTGAATATTTCATCCTGGGACCTTGTTCTCTGCTTCCTTTTCTCAAGGAGTGAATTGCTGTACCACAGTATTTCAGACTAAGAGGCACCAAGAGGAAGTTTAGTTACTGAAGGGAAAATCTCCAGCAATGATCAGACAATTACAAAATACATTATTTGTGTAATTATTTGTTTAATGTCTCTCTCCTTCAATAGTCAAGCTGCAGGAAGACTGAGACTGTCTGTGTCCTGTTTACCATTGTGCCTGTTTTTGGCATAGTGCTTGGCACACTGCAGGTGCTCAAGAAATGCTTGTGGAATGAATGAGTGAGTGAATGAATGAACCCCAGGATGTGTCTGAAGTAGGACTAAACTCTCAAACTTCCTGCGCTACCTTAGCAGGGAGTAGAGGCAGGAAGCTGGCCCAAAGGATTCTTCCAGGTGAAACTGAGAATCTCATCTTTGTCACAGTTCCAAAGCCGATAAATATAGCGCTGGTTAGGACTGTCCTTTCTTGACCTCTGTAGTCCCAATGTGGAGCTGGGAGTGGTCCCCTCCCCCTCATCCCTGCAGGAATGTTTTAGGGTTTGTCCTGAAAGAGCCAAACCTCATCACAATTGTTTTCTGGACATCTCATCTCATTAGAAACAACAGCTAGGCCATTGCCTTACTGGACTCTGGTGTGGCCATGTGCTCTTTGAGCTATGATCATCGTCTTGCTTCCTGGCTTTGGTTCCCTTCCCTACCTTGGGGAGGTGAATCTCCTCTTTCTCTCTCTCTCTCTCATTTACTTTATAAATAAACTATATTTTCCAATCTTAAAAAAAAGAAACAACAGCTAAAACTGAAAAGTAAGTTCCCTGTTAAGGCATGCCAGGTATTGTGCTAAATGTCTAAATACATTGTCTCACCTATTTCATATTATCTCCATTTTACAGATGTGGAGACTGAGACTCAGAGAAGTTAAACCACTTGTTTGAGGTCTGCACTGACCTTTAGTCACGGTAGTACTGCCTGCAAACCAGCCAGACTGTTGTTTGACAAAATCTTTACTGGGTTGGAGACTGATAAAGAGTATCTCACCCAAGAACAAACTTCTACAGTTAAAATTAAGTATAAAACACCAGAGAAGGGCTCTGAGAATAGTCACCCTCTTCACCCAGTCATGTTTCAAGCTACCACTAGTTGGCAAGACACTTAGAAAAAAAGAAAAACACTCAACATCTCTTTCTTTTACTTTCATGAGGATAACAGCACTTCCTGCTCTTAAACAGAATTTATTACGCACATTTCTTTTGCAAGACAAGTCCCAGAGGCCAGGAGGCTTTTCCAGCTGGCGGGAGCAGCAATGTTTCTGACTGTACTAGAAGTGAATTCTGTCCCCCACCCCAGAGGAAGGCAGTGTGAGTCTCAGACAGCAGGCACTTGGCTCAGTTAGAAGGGCTCCCCCACCCGCCTGCCTCACAGAGTAGCAGAATGACTGTTGGTGGGATGGAAAACTGGCTCAAAACCACAGGGCAAGCACAAAGTCTGTTTTTGGATTTGCCTCTTTTACCTGTCAAGTTTGTGGGCATTTCTGCATCCAAACTACAAGGTACGCCTTCGCTGTTTTAATGCAAAATATTACTTCCACACCTGGATAACACCTCTGCTCCTCAGGAAGGCATTTTATTTATCTTGTGGTTTGGGGCCCCAATACAATCTGGACACCCCCACCTACACCCTTCCCCTTTTTTCAAAGAATGAGTTAAGCCGATGGAGCAGCATCTTTACCCACTGCCCTTTTTGAGAAAGGCAGGGGCAATCCTTACGTAGGAACTTTCTAGGATGCTGGGTGGGGGAACATCCCCTTGCGGTTTAGCAGAGGCTGTTCACCTCTTTCCCTCAGGCCCTGTTCCTAAGGAGGGGCTGGACATCAGTGAAGGCCCTAGTAGGACGTGCAAATGCCCCATTCATTCATCTAAGGATATACTAATTTGTCCCAGGGACTACAAAAGAGCTGACAGTAGGATACCAACTCCCACTCGTCCTGTTCTAGGACCACCCAGGCCTCTAAGGGGAGCCAGCTTCACCTGATACTCCCAGCATCTACCCCACTAACCTCTGGGACTTCTCCTCCCCCAGCTCCATGGGTCTCAGGAAAGAAGATACCACTATGAAAGGGCCCAGGGCAGGGTTCCACAGATGACAACCCTGAGGCTCACTGGCCTGGGGTCACAGATCTCCTCGGTGGCAAAGCCTGGGCCTTTTGGAAAAGCTGGCTGCACCCTCCCATAACGGACACTTTCCTGTGTAGCACCTGCATCCTGCTGACAGAGGACACGCTCCCCCGGGACAGGGCTTGTGCTTTCTGTCGCCCTAGCACTGAGCCAAGCCTACTAGTGCTTGATTTTAATCAAGGCCAGCAGCTCCTAGTTCAGGCGAATGAGCCTTCCTGAAACACCATTTTCTGCCCCAAGACTGCCAGTCTGGGGTTTGGGGAAATCCCACCACTTGGCCTGCCCTTCCGCCTGCCTCTGCCCCAGGCCGGAGGAAGATGCACCTCAAACAGCAGTCTCCAAACCGCAGGGGTGGCCTCTAGGTCTCTCCCAGAACTGTTGTCCTTCATACCCCTGGAAGGTCTAGGGCTGGGGAGAAACTTTTTACTCCCCCAAGGGGACAGGTGGGGAACTGCCCCCAGTCACATTCCTGCCTTTGTTTGGGTCTTTAAACCAGGCCGGAGAGCCTCCCCCTCCCTCTTTCAAACTGGCCATCCCACACCTCCCCCCATCCTCCCCCCAAAAACCCAATAAGCTTCCAGGAAGCAACCAAGTCAGGAACTCCAGCCTTAGGCAAAAAGAAGGGAAAAAGTACAGCAGTTGTTCTCGGCCCTGGCTCCCAACAGGGTATCTTTTTTAAAAGCCCAGGAGCCTGGGGCGCTATTCCAGACCACTGAAGCCGGAACAGCTGGGGTTGGGGCAAGATGGAGGTTTGCTATTGGTATTTAAAACAATCATCTCAGGTTTGTGACTTCCATCAGATGCTTAGAAGCTGTGTCCCACAAAGGGCTAACAATGGCTAGGCCATTTAGCGAGACAGGTCAGGCCAGAAACTCAAGGCCTCAGCAGGGTTTACACAATAATACCACTCCTCAGGCCAGGCCAAGCCCCTCCCCTCCCTCAAGACTTAAGGCCAAGGGACAGATCTCAGTTTTGTTGGGATGTCACAGGCAGAGGAAGGCCTGGGTCCTGGGTCCTCAGGGTCAGCCCCACTTTTCCCTGCACTGCCTTAAGGGAATTCGGGGGCTGATTTCAGACTTTAAGCACTTCCCCCCAAAATCCTACCCAGATTCCCAGGAATCCCAGCACAGAGGCTGCACTCTCCTTTCGGTTGGGCTGAGGGAGGGGCCATCCCCAGGGCAGGGGCCAGATGGGAAGCTGGGCTTCAAGGCCTGAGCCCTGTCCAGGGTCCTGACTCCTGGTCGAGCAATTTCTTCAGCCCTGAGGCACCTCACTTGGCGTAGGACACCCCAGATTTGCACCCTTGGGGTGCACAGGGAGGAGCAACTGCTCACAGATCATCAAAGGGCACCTCTGTCTACATCACCTAAACCCAACCCTAGCCTTTTCTTTTTTTTTGAATTGGAGTCTCACTCGGTCGCCCAGACTGGAGTGCAGTGGCCGCTCCGCAGCCTCGCCTGCTGGTCTCCGGCGATCCTTCCGCCTCAGCCTTCCGAGTAGCCAGAATTACAGGCATGTGCTACCACGCCCGGCTGATTTTTTGATTTATTGTAGAGATGAGGTCTCGCTGCCCAGGCGGGTCTCGAACCCGCAGGCTCAGGCAATCCACTCACCTCAGCCTCCCAAAGGCGCGGGATTACAGGTTGAGCCACCGAGCCCGGCTAACCCTAGCCTTTTCACAGTGTTGGGTACGCTGTGTACAATGCCCAGGATATGCCAAGCACTCCTGGTCCTCAAGATCCTCACCCCATCCCTGTTCACACTTAGAGATGGGGAGACAAGTGAACCATGAGTTCTATCGCTCAGCAGCTCCCAGGGAGGGGGTTTCCACACCACACACACCACTCTGTAAGCATTCCCACTGGGGACTCCTGCCACACTAAGAACAGACCGTGTGACCAGCCTGACAGCCACCCCACAGGCTTCACACTCCAGGGGAGTATGACTGGGCAGATGGGGTTCCCAGAACCCTTTTCACCAGGGTGTCCAAAACCCTTAGCCCCCAGGCCCAGCAGACTATAAAGGCCCCCCACCTTATTCACATAAAGAACAGCCCAGCTAGGAGATTAAGTGCAAACATCCTTCAGGGCCAAATCCTTGCTTTCATCTCACGAGCCAAATAATTTTGGAAGCTTTCGTTGGCGATTTTCTCTCTGCCCCTGATAACTCAGAATTTATGCCGGAAATGGCTCAACCTTCTCACTTAGGGGACGAGGGAAACCTTGCAGGCTGCTCTCCAGCCTACTGCGGGAGGAAAAGCTAGTCCTTGGCAACCATTCAAAGCTTGGAGGCGGGAGGACTTCCTCAGCCCTCAAGAGGCCCAGGACTTGAGGAGGGGGAAGTGTCTCCCAGTCAGACCTCAAAGTCACCTGCAGAGGCTCCAGGGCTCAGACCTGGGGCCATGTGTAGCCAGTCCCCAGCGAGGTTGGGCATCGATACTCTTACTAGAGCTTGACTATTTTTAGGTGTGGAAGGGTACAAAGACTTGGGCTGGAAAACCCAAGAGGCAGGGGAATTTTCTGCCCCATGCAAATTTCTCTTCTCAGCCTCCGCTGACACCTGTTTCCTCCCAGGCAGGCCTGATCCTGGGTGCAGATGGCAGCCTTGCCTCTGGGAGGCGGCCCCTCCTCCTCCCACTGGTGGTTGGAGGGTGCAGGGTAGGGACAGGGGACTGGGCAAGGGCAGGGGACTGGCTTGAGATCCCCCTGGAGTCAAGAGGATAAGCCAGCCTAGGAGCTCCCTAGACCTTCCCCACCCCACTTCAATCTGAACAGCCAGAAAAAGCAGGAGTCAAGAAAGGCAGGTTTTCCGGGCGCGATGGCTCATGTCTGTAATCTCAGCACTTCAGGAGGTGGAGGCGAGAGGATTACCTGAGTCCAGGGGTTTGAGACTAGTCTGGGCAACATGGTGAGACCTGTCTCTACAATAAATTTAAAACAAAAACAAGCCAGGCATGGTGGTTTGCGTCTGTGGTTCCAGCTACTTGGAAAGCTGAGGTGGAAGGATAGCCCGAACCTAGCAGGCCAAGGCTGTGGTGGCTGTGGAGCACGCCACTGCACTCCAGCCTAAGTGACAGTGAGACTCCTGACTCAAAAAATAAAGAAAGGAAGGAAGGAAGAAAAGAAAGGCAGGTTCTTCAAGTCCAACGTGTGCATGGCGGCTGGGCGTGGTGGCTCATGCCTATAATCCCAGCACTTTGGGAGGTGAAGGTGAGAGGATTGCCTGAGCCCATGGGTTCGAGACCAGCCTGGGCAACTTGGCGAGATCTCATCTCTACAATAAATCAAAAAATTAGGGTTGGGCACAATTGGCTTAGCCTGTAATCCCAGCATTTTGGGAGGTCAAGACTAGAGGATTGCCTGAGCCTGGGGGTTCCAGATCAGCCTGGGCAACTTGGTGAGACCTCGTCTCTACAATAAATCACAAAAACTAGCTGGGCACGGTGGCGCGTTTCTGTAGTTCCAGTTACTTGGAAGGCTGAGGCGCAAGGACCGCCTGAGCCCAGCAGGACAAGGCTGCAGTGGCTGTGAGTGTACAAAAAAAAAAAAAAAAAAGGAAATTAGCCAGACATGGTGGCAGGCGCCTGTAGTTCCAGCTACTTATAGAAGGTTGAGGCACAAGAATCACCTGAGCCCAGCAGGTCGAGGCTGTGGTGGCCATGAGTGTGCCACTGCAACTGCACTCCAGCCGGGTGGCACAGTGAGACTCCAACTCAAAAAATAAACAAACAACAAAAAAAGAGAACAAAGTGCGGGTGACAATTCCAGCCTCCCTGGACCAGGAAGATACACAAAGGTAACTACTGTTTATGAATTCAACCACAGTAATGAGGAAATCCCTACAGGTCTCAGAACTGAAGGACGTCTGGAACAACCAAGAGGGAGCAGGGCTCCCCAAGGCTCCACGTGCCTTTTGCTTCTCTGGCTGCATTAAGCACATCCTTTGTCCCTGTCCCTGTCCCCATCCCCGTCCCTCCCCCAACAAACGGGCTACTCCAGAAAAGCAGTTCGAGCCTCAGAACAGCGTCCTCCCACCCCCACCTCACTCCTCACTGCCTTCCCCTTCTAACAGCATTCTTAGAGAAACCTCCATTCACCTCCACCCCACCCCCGCCATGGGGTCAGGAAAGGAACTCAGACCAGGGGAGGGATGGGACAACAGGTCTCAAAGCATCCAGCCCCCACCTCCCAAGGGGAGGGTCCTAGGGTAGGACAGTTCCCCCTGCAGGAGGAAAGGCGGAGTCCTTTTTTCAAATGCAAGGCTCTGCGGAAGCCCCCCTCCAGGGGCTGGCTAAAGACAGAGGCTCTGGGATTGCCCCAGGGGAGAGGAAGAGATGAGGAGGGAGGCTGGCTGGGAACAAAGACACCCTCCCCCACCCCACGCCAAGGACTCTGCCCCAGAACTCTGAGCTTTCGGCCCTTAGTACTGTCAGCCCCAAGGATTTAAGGTCTTGGCTACATGCCTTTGGGATCCTCACTCTCCTTATCTACAACAGAACTGAGAATTCTCAGCTAGGTTTTTTTGGGGGGGTCCCACTCTGTTGCGCAGGCTGGGGTGCGCTAGAAAGATAATGGGCTCACCACAGCCTCGACCTCTTAGGCTCAGGCAGTCGTTTCGCCTAAGCCTCCCAAGTAGCTGGGACTACGGGCATGCGCCACCATGCCTGGCTATTTTTTTTTTTTTTTGGTAGAGACAAAGTCTCGCTATGTTGCCTAGGCTGGCCTCGAACTCCTGGACTCCAGCAATCCTCCCGCCTCAGCCTCCCAAAGTGCTGGGATTACAGGCATGAGACATCTCTTGGCCAGTTTTGTTTGCTTGCTTGTTTTTTTGAGTCGGGGTCTCACTCTGTCGCCTAAGCCAAAGTACAGGGGCATGATCATGATAATCAGGGTTCACAGCAGCCTCCACCTTCGGGGCTTAGGTGATCCTTTCACCTCAGTCCCAAGTAGGTGGGACTACAGGCATGCACCACCATGCCTGGCTAATTTTTTTTTTTTAGTAGAAGTCTTACTCTGTCATACACACTCACAGCCACTGCACCCTCAACCCACTGGGCTCAGGTAATCCTTCTACCTCAAGCCTTCCAAGTAGCTGGAACCAAGGCGTGCACCACCACACCCAGCTAATATTTTTGGATTTGTTGTAGAGGGAAGGTCTCACCAAGTTTTCCAGGCTGGTCTCGAACCCCTGGACTCAGGCAATCCACCCGCCTCTGCCCCGCAAAGTGCTGAGATTACAGGTGTGAGCCACCGCACCCAGCCTATTTAAAACTTCTCAGTTCTGTTGTAGAGGTGAAGTTTCCCTAGGTTGGCTAGGTTAGGGATAGTTTTTGGGGGGTCTTTTGTTTTTTTTAGTTGGTGTCTCATTCTGCCACCCAGGCTGAAGGGCTCCCGGTCACCAGAACCTTGCCCTGCTGTGCTCAGATAATCTTTCCACCACAGCCTTCCAAGTAGCTGGAACTACAGGCACGCGCCACCATACCTTGCTAATTTTTTGACATATTGTAGAGACGAGGTCTCGTCAAGTTGACCGCTGGTCTCGAACCCATGGGCTCAGGCAATCCTCTCACCTCAGCCTCCCAAAGTGCTGGGACTATAGGCGTACACCACCGTGCCCGGCATGGGCTAGTTTTAATGATTGAAAAAGTAGTGTCAGCCGGACTCGGTGGCTCAGCCTGTAATCCCGCGCCTTTGGGAGGCTGAGGTGAGTGGATTGCCTGAGCCCGCGGGTTCGAGACCCGCCTGGGCAGCAAGACCTCATCTCTACAATAAATAAAAAAATCAGCCGGACGTGGTAGCGCATGCCTGTAATTCTGGCTACTTGGAAGACTGAGGCGGAAGGATCGCCGGAGCCCAGCAGGTCAAGGCTGAGGTGGCCGGAAGTGGCCACTGCATTCCAGTCTGGGCAACAGAGTTAGACTCCAACTCAAAAAAAAAAAAAAAAAAGAAAGAAAGAAAGAAAGAAAAGAAAAAGTAGTGTCCCAGCACTGGGAGGCGTAGGCGAGAGAACTGTCTGAGCCCAGAGTTTTGAGACCAGTTTGGGTGGTTCCAGCTACTTGGAAGACTCAGGCGGAAAGGACTGCCTGAGCCCAGCAGGTCGAGGCTGCGGTGACTGTGCCACTGTACTCTAGCCTGGGTGACAGAGTGAGACTCCGACTCCAAAAAAAAAAAAAGTAGTGTCCAGTCTCAGTGCCTGCCTACTCTGTAGGCTATACTACAGTGTCCTGCTTACAAGCCAGATTCAATGATCCAGCAGCCTCATCTGAGCCAAAGGCCTCTTCTGTGCCCAGTACAATGAATGGTGGCATTAGCACTGGAGACCTAAGACTGCAATAAGGTTGAGAGTGTGATTTTCCAGGGACCATGGGCAGCATCAGTCTACCCACCCACCCCCAATGCTCTTCTCCACAGCTCCAGGCCATGAACACCTCTACCTGTTGTAGGAAACATCCCGGGTCAAAGAAGGAAGGTTTCCATGCAGACGCACGGCACACGCATGAAATGGGCAAAGTAAGGTGCACGTAACTAGCCGGATGGCCTTGAGGACCCCCTCTTGAACCCTTGTCACCCTTGGCTCAGCCTTCAAAATGTCCCCAATCCTACTGCTTCAGACTCCACTGCCACCATCCATTCTAAGCCACCAGTTTCTCTGCTGAACAATTGCAACTGGTCTCCCTTCTCTCACAGCAGCCAGTGGGACCTCTAAGGAAACCATCAGACTATCTCATTATCCTGTCTGTGATCCTCAAAAGGCTTCCCCTCTCCCTCAGATCGACAGGAACATCTTTACGATCCACAAAGCTTAGGTAAACTGTCAGCCCACCCCATTCCTTCCATGAGCCACACTGCCCACGTCCTTTGTCAGGTATGTTCGTCCCCCGCCCATCCGCCCAGCTCTGCCCTGGTCATCTCCCCAGTTCTGCTGCACCTTTATCTGGGAAGCTCCTCACTACCCACCTCTGAGGGCTTCTTTTCGTTTTGCCGGGGCCAGCCCGACTTGGTGCTGCTGGGCAGTTTGGAGCATCTTGATGCCGATGTCGATGTGGCATGACCTGCAGAGAGAGAGAGCAGTCAGTCCCTTAGGGGTCCTGAAGGGTCAGGAACACCATTTACCTGCGCCCAAGGACAGGAAGCCTGTGCAGGAGAGATCAACCTCTATGAGCACCTGGTGGCCTGTCCCTGCCCTGGGCCTCAGTCTCTCCACTGATGAATGGGGACACAAAGCCTCCTCTACTCACCGACCAGAAGGAGTTGGGAAAATCAAAGGCAACTCCTGGGGCTCAGTATGAGTTCACCGTGTGACCCCAGACAAGGCCCTGGCCCTCTTGGGGTCTCTACTTCTTCCTATCCTGCTTATCCCAGGAGAGCTGGAAGATGTCTTTCACACCCACTTTCCGCCCCGCCCCAAGTTAGATGCCGTCATGATATTCTGGTACGATGCCCAGTGGGTACAGGGCAGGACAGAGCAATGGGAAGAACATCGATCTCAAGTGGACCCACAGACCACCAGCTTGAACCTTGAGCTGGACACTTACTAGTTTGGCACTCTGGGCAAATGACTTTGTCCCTAGGAACCTCAGTATGTTCTTCTATAAAACAGGAACAAGAGAATAACTAGCTTCAAAAGGTTCTTGTGAGGAATACATGATAAATAATGAAGTGTAAAGTCTTAGCACAGTCTGGGCACACAGCGATTCCTCAGTAAACATCAGCTATACTTAGTATGGTCTAAGGCCCTCCCTGTGGCCTCCATTTCTATGAGTCAAAGGAGCAGTGAGAAGGGCTATACATAGGGAGACCACAAGGCTCTGGCTGCAGGAGTAGCGGTCATGGGTGGACACAGTGGTGGGGGCAGGTGGGGAAGGAGGCGGTTACAGCCCGGCCCAACCCTGATGCAGCTACAGGGCACACACCCCTGCAGGTACCTGACCCTCTCAACAAACTCCTTTGCCTGCAGTAAAGTGAGAAGTGGAAGATGCGGTTTACAGTTCTATGGGCCAGGCCACAGGCAGCAGGCTGCAGCCACAGGAAGCCAGATACCGTGATCTCCTGCAGGCAGGGAGGGCTGGCCAGGTTGGGTACCAGAGCCAACCTGAGCAAACAGAACCCAAAGGACAACAAAGAGACCTGTAGGTAGCGAAGAGGCTGGGGCCTGATCTGCTGTCCTAGTGCATCTATCCTCAGGCTCTTGGGGGCTGTGAAACTCTAGGAGGTGGGAGGGGCCTCAGAGATCCCCCAAATCCCGCTTGCTCATCATATGCGTGAACAATCAGGTCTAGAGTTGCAAGGGCTTCAGACCTGGCCTCCCTGGCAGTGCAGCCTCTTCCTTAGTCTGGGCCTCCACCAGGGCAATGATTGCTAGGTGGAATCTTCCTGGCAGCATGTTCCTCCTACTGCAGCAGATGGAACTCCTTACTCCAACAGGCACAGGTAGTCCTGGCTTCCTGGGGCATCTGAGAAGAGCTGCCTTACGACCTTGTATCAAAACTCTCACCTTGTGCAAATCTCCTTTTTCTCTTCTCCAAATTTCAGGGGAAGCTCCCTAAACTCCATTTGCTCCCTGACAATGCATCCCCTCCCCTCCCCCCACCGCATCACATCGATACACCCACCCCACACTCAAGCTGACCTCTGAGATTCTATTGCCAAGATCCCACAAAGGTCAGGTTTCATTAATTTGTTCAGCAAACATTGACTGAGCCCCTACTACGTGCCAAATCGCAGCTGGAGATACAGCAGTGGGCAAGACCTGAGCCCTCTTATCAAGGAGCTTACCGCTGGTTAGGAAAAGATACTAACCAGGTAATCACAATAAAGAGCGATAGGCTCTGCCTCTGTTGTATTGGGACTCTCTCTAAGGACACTGACTGAACATATGTAGAGACCCAGAGGGGAACTGATCTGTTCCAACCAGAGCTGAAAGCGAGAGGGCAAAGAGGAGATTGAGTGAGGAGAATAAGGTGTCAGAGGTCACGATAAGGTGCAAGGACTTTCAGGAGCGGAGAGACAGGAGCAGAGGGACCTGAATTGATTTATGCTGTCCTCCTCATGCCCCTTGGGAAAGCTAAGATCCTGGGGCAGCCTCCTCCCACTTGGGTCTACAGACCTGATCATTATTCCAAAGCTTTCCCTGTAGGAGCCCGAAGTTGGAAGGACTTACTGTCAGTGGTGTCAGAGTTGTCGCTGCTGATGGAGTATTTTCGCCTCTTCTCTTCCATCTGCAACAAAGGGCAGGCCCATTACTACTCACGGATGGCTTGGGAAATCTTCAACCTCTCCAACCATCGCCCCAGAACCTAAATTGCCCCATAATCTACCTCTCCCACTTACTGCGTTGCAGAAAGGTAAGAACAAGGGCCTGCCCCGGCCTTCTCGCCAGCCCCGCACTCACCACCCACCCACCCACCCACAAGGCCCGAGGCTCAGAGAGGAGGCTGCACCTCCCACCTCCTGAGCCCAGATGAGCCTTTGGATGAGCAAGTTTGGCCAAAGCAACCTAGAGAAAGAGGGCCTGGAGACGGAGATCAGCAGGCCCACAACGAGTAGTGACCATGCCTGGCCAGTCCCAGCTTCCACTCGAGGAAGCTCAGGCCCACCATGGTCTCCTGAGCCACACCCCTCTAGAGGAGGAGGAAGGTGGAACAGAGGAAACATGACTGACTCTTTCAAGAGGACTGTGCTATCTGAAGTTAGGGACAGGCCAGACTGCCAGCACGGGGGGCACATCCTGAGAATGGGGGTCCACAAGGTGTGGACATGAGGCAGGGGAAGCCCCGGGCTGGGCTGCCTCGCCCTCCTATCCCCTGCTGTCCTTCCCCAGATAAAAGTACAAACCAATCTCATCTCAACTGAGTATCCAACTTCAAGGGAATAAGGGCAACTCTCACATACGGACCCACACTGCGCTCACACGGAGTCCTTTATATAAACCGTCTCCTGCTCCTGCACGGTGAGCCGTGAGGCAGCAACTCCATTCACAGGTGAGGCTCAGTGCCTTGTCCTTCTAGTAACTGGTTGAAATGGGATGGGAATCCACAAGATCTGATCCGAGCCCACGCTGAGCTGCCTTTGTGCCCTCTGTCAGCTCCTGCCTGGTGGGAGTGTTTTTCCAGCCACGATTTCCTCTCATCCAGAAGGGTCCTAGGTGGCAGAGCCTGTTCCTGATCCCTTGGAGGAGAGCACACCGAGCAGTCTGTTAACCTGCTCTGGGTCTCACAGCTGGTCTGTGGCTGAGTCTTAATGTGAGAATAGATCAGATGTTCCGGGTTCAGAGCACTTTCTACTACAATCCTGTTCTCCTGAAGCGCCTCACTCCCACGGCAAAGGACAGGGAGGAAGACTGTGTCAGGAGGGAAACCCACAGCCCAGCCCACCTCCAGGCCAGCCACACTCCCCGCCCCTGCTCGGGATTCCATCTGCACCTAACACCCGCTACTCCTACTCCTGGTCTGTGCCTGCCAAGCCCTGGGGTACCCCTATCTTACTGTGGCCCTGCAGAGATCAAGGAGCATCTGCTCTGAGGTGGGTGTGACTACCCAGATCTTTCAGACCCTCCTGCCTCAGACTTGGCCTCAGCCAGCAAGATCGGGATGGTAGGAAGGCTCATTGGGGTTTCTTGCTGCCTAGTTCCAAAGGTCCAGGCAAAGTGCCACCCAGAAAGTAAGGTACAGGGAGCACCTGGTGGTACAGGCAGCATGGATGCCTGTGGAGGGGTGGGCGATGGGTAGGAACAAGGATGGCTAGACTGCTGAGCACTGACTGTGGCAGGAGGGGGATGCCCTGCTACACAGGGACCACACTGAGCCTTTAGAATAGTCTCCCTTATGGGTAGATATGACGGCCCCCTCCCTTTTGCAGGAGGAAACTGCAACTCCGTGGTTACATGACTTGCTCAAGATGACTGCTTCTATTTGACTCAGGAGACCGTGCTCTTGACTTTCAGACTCTCCTGCCTCTGTGCAGCAGTGCAGGCAGCCCAGCAACCCACAGTCACCACCCTCACTATCCTCGAGTCTACGTATCAAGAGAGTGGCAAAGGCTGACTCTGACAGAACCCTGACTCTAGCTACATCTTGCCCAGCCCAGTCCAGCACAGCACATCCCTGCCCTAATCAGACTGGAGTAGGGGGAGAGGTGCTAAAACCACATCCACCCATTTTCTCCTGCAATCCTGTACGTGAGTTCCATTTGTCTTTGCTCCCAGCAAAGAGGGCACTTCCAAGTCAGGGTCTGCCACGACAAGAGCTGTGGATTCAGGGTGAACGGGTTCAAATCCTAGCTCCACCCCTCACTAGACCAGAGACCTTGGGAAAAACATGCCTCCCAAAGGACATGAACTGGATCTGGCTTTTTACATAAATTTCCTGAATTTAAAATGTTGGCAACTGAATCAGAATTTTTAAAACACTTTGAGAGGGCCAAACTAAACACATTCGTGGGCCAGAATCAGCAGGTAAGAATACACGCAGTGTAAAGCCCTGAGTACAGTGGTTGGAGATCCGTGTAGGTGCTAGTTATTAATACCATGGCAGCCTTGGTCCAGGCTGGAGAATCCTCCTACCAGCGCCCACCCAGGAGGCATCCTCAGACAGAAGAGGCAATGACCCTGTACAGTAAGGAAGGTCCCCTAAACAGACTCTGTGACTGCCCACACCCTTCTCACAAGGCTGTTTCCTACTGCCCATGGACCAACAGGTGCCAGCACGCAGACCTATACCCCACCCCAAGCCAATTCCCCATCGAACCTGTCCTCCACAAAATGTCCAGGGATTCATTCTTCTGGGTCAGGGCTGCCCCATCTGAGGCTATTATTAAGGGAGCAGATTTTGTGGTAGCTTAATTGGAATAATAACTAGGCTTCAGAGGGAAGCCACTGTTTTGTGAGTGCAGTTTCTTTCCTTTGAACCAAGTCTTGTTCCAAGGCCTCCCTGATTCCAGTGTGCTCCCACTATCACGAGTGAGCCCCCACTGTCACATCAGCTAGTGAAGCCCCACATGAGGCCTGGGCCCCATGAGGCAACCCTCTGTCCCATGAATCACCTTCCCCCCAAACACAGCAAAAGGACCAGGGAGGACTCTTGCAAAGCTGAAATTCAGGCCTGCAAACACAGGTCGGGGTAGAAGTGCACTCCAGTCTGGGCGACAGAGTGAGACTCCAACTCAAAAACAATCTCCTTTTCCTGCCACTTTTACCAGCCCATTTGCACCTTCCATGCCACCCCCAGCATGGAGACACATGTAGGAAGCTTTCCTTCTCAGTCCCCTCCCCTATCTGTCCTCCGCCTCACAGCCAACCTTGGCAGTCCAGTGGGCTCCGCCTCCAGAACACACCCACTTTTTTCCATCTCTACTGTCACTACACTAGTCCAAGCCAGTCTCATCTCTTGCCTGGATTCCTTGTTCATCTTCCAGCTTCCACTACTGCACCCCCAAAAGCCAAGCTCCACATGGTAGCCAGAGAGATCCTTAAAGAGCACAAATCAGAAGTCAGCCATGGAGGCATGCGGCTATAGTCCCAGCTACTCAGGAAGCTGAGATGAGAGGATTGCTTGAGCCCAGGAGTTCCAGGCCAGTGCGGGCAACACAGCAAGACCCTGACTCCAAGAAAAAAATTAAGATAAAAATTTTAAAAGCATAAACCAGATCACATGATGCTCCCACTGAAAATCTTTCAAAGGCTTCCTGCTGATCAAAGGACAAATCTCAAGCTCCTGACCACAAGACCCTACACAGTCTGGCCCCTGTCTACCACAACCAAGTTCCTATTGATCACCATGCCCTTTCTCACCACCTTCCAGCCATGCTGGCCTCCTTTCATTCCCTTGAACAAGCCAAAGAGCCACGCTTAGAGACCTTTGCCCACATAGGCTGTACCCCACACTGCCTGCAATGTCCTTCTGTGCAGTCTATGCATCCATTAGGTTTGGGCTCAAATGCAGCCTGTGTCAGTCTATGCTCATAACCCATCTAAAGAAATCCACCGCCCAATGTTTTCAGAGCACCCATCCCAGCTGTGTTTGTTAAGCTACTTGTTGAATGTCCTCTTTGGGAATGTATGCTTCATCAAGTGTAAGAAGCATTCTGCCTAGATCTCTGCCGGAGCCCAGTGACCCCGCTGCATTGCACCCAGCTCATACTAGGGAGTGCTGAGTGTGCTCTTGTCCCCTTCCTCCAGAAGTGTCGGGACCACACAGCCCAGCGGGCCTGCCTGTAGCTTGCAGGAACAAACACCCCAGCCCAAGATTTCACCCTGTTTTCACAGCCTGCCTTCCCCGTCTTAACCTCACACATTTTCCAGGAGGCTTTATTTGGTTGGGCTCCTGGCTAATGATCAATGTCAACTCAGTAATAGGGCAGCAATTTGGTGGCAGATGTTTTCTTGGCAGCACTAGCCATTGGTCTTAGTGGGGGCCTCGGGTCTGGACTTGAAACACCCATGCCCAATGCCAGCCCCCTTTAAAGACCTCTCTGCAAATAAACTCAAATAAACACCCTGGGCCTCCATTAACGCCCTTCCAGCTGACCCTGGGAACAGAGGGCCTTTCAGGAGTGCTACTGCAGCCGCTCCCTGGGCAGTTAAAACACCCTCACCTGGCCTCCGGCCTCTCCTCTCCCGGGGCCACCAGGCCTGCCCTGCCCGCCACCACACAGCAGGATTTCGTCCTCCTCCTTAAAAAAGGGGGAAAGAAGGGGCTTTCAAGCAGGCAATTTACCATTCCAGACACAATCTTTCAAAGATAAACAAAAACTCTCCCTGTCTGAGGCAGACCGCTAAAGCGTGTGTGTAATAAGATGCTAATACAATTTAATGATATTTCGGCTGGAAAACCTGTCCTCAGAGCCTCCTTGTGTCGGGAAGGCCAGACATTCAGAAAACAAGAGCTGCACACTCTTAAACCGCTTTAAACGGGGGGTCAGAGCCCCAGTCTTTCCTATCTCTCATTAACTTTAATGCCTTCTCAGGGACAGTAATTGCAGTTACAAAAATGATTTTGTACACACAGAGTAGAGAGGGCTGCTGCCTGGGATCCTCAAACCGGCTCCTTGGACCTGTTTCTCCTAGCCTAGGAGGAGCTTGAACCCTCCTCTGACACTCACCACTGCCCATTGCAACTAGCTCCAAGTGTCCCAAAGGGCACCCAGCTGCCTTTGAACATGCTGCCCACACTCGCCCTCCAGACCAGTTCTGAGGACAGACCAAGAGGGCCCTGGGAGAATGAAAGGGCTTTCCCTACTTTGTTCTTCGGCAACTTCTCCCCCTACTATTCTCCTCAGAGAGGGCAAAGCTCAGTTCACTGCTTGCACGTCAGGCCCACCGGCATCTGCAGGATCCTTCTGATCCCTTCTGTCAGGAAGGGAGCTGGCTCTCTGGCCTAGCCTACAGGTGAGAGATCAAAGTTGTAAAAGCTGCTGGGCTCGGTGGCTCAGCCTATAATCCCGCGCCTTGGGAGGCTGAGGTGAGTGGATTGCCTGAGCCCGCGGGTTCAAGACCTGCCGGGGCAACTTGGTGAGACCTCATCTTTACAATAAATTAAAAATTAGCTGGGCGTGGTAGCGCACACCTGTAGTTCCAGCTACTTGGAAGGCTGAGGCGGAAGGATCGCCGGAGCCCAGCAGGTCGAGGCTGCGGTGGCCGGGAGCGGCCACTGCACTCCAGCCTGGGTGACAGAGTGAGACTCCAACTCAAAAAACAAAAAAACCAAAACAAAGTTGTAAAAGCTGCACTGGGACTCTACCCAAGTCATTAATGATAAAGAGTAAGGGCTAGGCTTGGTGGCTTACGCCTCTAATCCCAACACTTTGAGAGACCGACGTGGGAGGATCACTTGATCCTAGGAGTTCAAGATCAGCATGGACAACATAGCAAGACCTCATCTCTACAAAAAATACAAAATTCTCCAGGCATGGTGGCTCACGCCTCTAGTCCCAGCAACTTGGGAGGCGGAGGTGGGAGGATCGCTTGAGCCTTTGAGGCTGCAGTGGGTCGTGATTGTGTTACTGCACTCCCTCCTGGGCGACAATGAGACCTTGACTCCAAAAACAAAAACAAGCAAACAGAATAATAATAGTAATAGTAAGAATGGCTAAAGCTAATCAAGTGCTTTCTGAATGTCTGGCTTTGGGCCTATCTGCACACCCACCATGAGGTAGGTACTGGGATTGGAGCTGGGACTTGTAACTGCCAGCTTTTGAGCCACATGATTAGGGTCCTATGTGTTGGACAGAGCAAGTCAAGGGTATCTTCCATCCCAACTCTGACCTGGCCTCCCTCTCAGAGAACCTAAAAGGAGAACCGTGAGGTCCCCAAGATTCTGCTGCATGTGTTCTGAAGAATTTGAACTGGAAGCCTCTTCCCTGGGTCACAAGCATAAGACAACTGCCTCCCTGTCAACAGGACCATGCTTATAACCAGTACACCCTGCCTCCAACCTCAAGATGTGGGAGGCAGCGGCAAAGACCTAACTTCAACACTCTGTCATGTATCTGGGGCCTGGGGACCAGCAACCCCAGCTTACCTGTCAATGAAAGCTAAGTGGAGACTTCTGACAGCCTCTTGGATTGGTTACTGGCTGTTTAGCCAGACAATTTAGGGAAAGGAAAAGCATTTTGGATGGGAAAACGTTCTGGAAACGTTTGCTGCATCCTGAGTTCAAACAACTCTAACCTTAAACACTTCATCTCCAAAAGTGCTGGGGGGACCCCTGGCCAAATAGTTTCAAAACCAACATTCACTGCAAGTCCTGCTGCCTAGGGCGAGGACTTCCCTCTGTGAAGCATTTGCTGCAGAACCAAATGCTTTTCCACTCAAAACAACAGCCAACAGCACTTGGGACAACTGAGAGGGCTCCAGATCAAACAAACATCTCTTTTTTTTCCCCACCATGCAAACTTTCTCAATAAATTATTCGCCCACTTCGGATCAAAGCCTGTTTTTGCAGCCTGTGACCTAAAAAGCAAATAGCATCTCTTAAACATGAAAGCCCTCCTCCTTGCCTGGGTCAGCTTTATTACTCATTCCTTCCCCCTTACAGTTATTCTGTTGTTATTTTCCTCCTCTGCTTGTTAGATCGCTCTGCGAGTCCCAACACGCCTGAGGAAGATAGGACAGGAGGGGATGGTACGTTCATCTGGGGCTCTAAGGTGAGAGAGAAATTCAGGGTGGGGAGAAGCTAGCACCCCGGGAACCCAGGAAACAGGGCCAGGCCCGGTTGGCAGCTCTATGCCTAGCTCTTCTGCCAAATGTCCTACTGGGAATTCTACCAGTGAAGAGAGGGAGTTAACGCCACTGTGGAAGGAAGGGCCAGGCAGCCCCACCATCTCCCAGGCCCAAGACTCAGTTTGCAAACATAAATGTGAAGGGGGCGTCTTGACAGCTTGTCTGGATTTAGGGCTCCTCCTCCTTTCGACAAAAGCAAGGCAGCAGGTCCCACTCAGCCCCTTCCTAGCCCCTTTGGAACTGCTCTGGACACAAACTTGACAGCTCCCGATGACCCCTGCGAGCTCTGACCCAGGCTGAACTTTGCTGTTCGTAATCCTTCAGAAGAGGAGCCGGGGGTGCTGGCCGCAGGGGGAGGTTTGGAAATCTGCAGAGACCAGGGTCGCCGGCTGCAGGGTGCTCTCTGCACAGTGCAGAGGAAGCCGGCGCCCTTCCCCCGCTGCACCCCCAGCGGGAGGCCAGCGGCCAAGCTGGTAAAAAAGTGCCCAGGCCAGCGGCAGTGGCTAAGGGGTTGGGAGGGGAGTTGCGCGCGCCTCCCGCCTGCCCCTGGAGGCAGTCCGCGGGACCGCAGGCGGGAGGCGCGCCGGCGTGATTCCGACCGCGGGAGCCGGGAGGAGGAGCCGGAGGTGGCTGCGGGGGGCTCCGGCCCAGGCGAAGGAAGGGCAAGAGGCGGCTCGGGCCGGGGGCGGCGCCGGGAGGTGGGTGGGCTTGACGCCCGGGTCGGGGGAGGGGTTTAGAAGACGCCAGGAAGGGCAGCCGAGCCTCTGGGGGGTGGGCAGCTGGGTGTAGTAAGGGACAGGGCTGGGGGAGCTGGGCCTTTGGAAGCTAGAGTGAAGCCTTCCGGACTGCCTCGCAGACATCCCCATCCTCCGGCAGATCAGCTACGAATCTCCAAGTTGACCCCTCTCGTCCCTTGGCCGAGAAAAGAGGGTGTCTCAGGACCCAGGGATGGGCGGGAAGAAACCGTGGGGTGCCACAAGTCTGCACCCAGGCGGGGAGGAGGCGGGCGGGAGCTGCTCCGCAGGCGCAGGCGAGTGGGTGGGAAGAAGGGAGGGAGAGGGAGGAAGGAGGTGAAGCCGGGAAGATGCCACTGCCGGGGGCGGGGCGGGGCCGGGGATCCGGCAAAGGGACTGCAGCAGTGCTTGATGGGGGCGGGGGCTGCAATGTCACTCATTTGGGAATCAGGTGTGTGCATCCCAGACAGGGTCCGCCACTAGCCTGCATGTTCCCGGTACCACCCAGGGCGCGGAGGCGGAGGGCAGGGGACTGCGGATCCGTCTCCGGAGCGGGACGCGAACCGGCAGAGTTGGGAGAAGGTAAACAAGGGCCACGCCCCCTGCCGTCGCCCCGCGGGCGCGCACCCGCCGCTCCGGCCGCCGCCGGTACATTTCCACTCTCCCAGCGCCTCTCCCCCGCCGGACTCCCGCGCGGCCCCGGGGGGGCGGGAATTGCCCCCGACCCCAGGCCGTGCCCCAGGCGCCGGGGCTTCTCACCCTCCACACTCACCTGGAAAGGGTGTCCCCCGCCCCTCCAAAAAAACTGTGCCTAATTTGTGCAGAGCCTCCAAGCCCAGGAGCCGAGCATGCTGCCCCCGCGTGCAGCGCCCGCGTGCACCCGGCCCGGAGAGGGGGCGACAGGGCGGAGGCGGTGGCCCCCGGAAGGTGTCTGGGACCGGACCGGCTGCACGTGAGCCCGGCGCGAGGTCATGTGCACCGGCTCAGCCCGGTTCGGCGCCCGGACGTGCTGCGTATCAACAAAATGAAACTCAGGGAGACAGGAGGGCAGATAGCTCCGGCTTCTCCGAGCCCCTGCCCCCGGCCACTCGACCTCCCCCCACCCCCCAGCACCCATCTCCCGCCGCAGCCCCTATGCCCGGCCGGAGCCCGCCGGGCAAGTTGCAGCCCCGGCGCGCCCCCGCCCGCCCGCGCCCCCTCGCCGGCCCGGGGGCGCTTTGCCGCAGTCATTAATAAAGAAGGTCGCCAAGCTCACCCTTCCAAAAGTTGTTGCATGCGCCCCTCTCAGCCTCCCCGCACTGTACTCTTTAAAACACGACTGACCAACATGCGCAATCTCTCTCCCCGGTGCTGTGCATCCCCCCCCCGCGCGCTGGCTTCCTAGAACAGGCAGCCAGCAGGAGAGAGAGGGAGCGAGCGAGCAAGAGAGAGAGAGCGAGGAGCGCTGGCAGATCTGTTGCAAAAACACCAAATAACGCTGTGGAGATGCGCAGGGCCCATCCGCCGGGGGCTGGATCTTACCTTGCTCCGCGGTGCCCTCCCGAGGGGCGCTGCCCTCGGCTACGCGCCGCTGCGGGGACCGGCGCGGGAAGGATGCTCCCGAAACCAGGAGCTCCTGGGGCCGGCGCGGGAGGGCGGGGGGCGCGCATCCATCCGGGGTCGCGGCGAGGGAGGCGGCCGGGCCCGTAGCGTCCCCGGCCCCACGCCCCTGCCGCGGACGGTCAGCCCGCCGGACCTGAGCCGGTGCCGCTAGGAGTGGGCGCGAAGTAACTCCATGAACGCTACTTACCCCCCCAAAAAATAGCCTCCAACTGCGATGGCCGCGGCCGGCACCATTCACCAACCCCCTGTGTATGTTTCTGTTTCTTTTTAAACCAAGACTTCCTTGTGATCTCTTCAGAAAAAAAAAAAATGTGTTGGGGTGGGGGTGGGGTGGGGGCGGGCAGGAGGAGCGAGGGAGGGGGAGTAGCCACTTTTTTCTTATTCACTCGGATCTCCGCTCCCGACACCCCCCGTCGCCGCCTCCCCCCATCCCCCAGCCGCCTAGTTGTTTGGCTCCGGCGGCGGGTCCAGGTAGCGTTGCCGGCCCCGTGGGGAGGGTGTCCTGCCCCGCCGCCTGCCTGCCTGCCTGCACCCTGCGTCTGGACTCCCCATGGACTCTGGGCGCCCCCAGCCCGCCCTGTACCCAGGGCCGGGCCCGAGCGGCGGCTACGCCCGTGCAAGTCCCATCAGGTCTGCTCACACTTCACACACTCACACACATACCCCGCCCCTCCACTCTCTCGCTCACACTTTCTGCTCACACCCCGCCCCCTTCGCGCCCAAGACCCGGGTGGCGCCCCCCGCAACCTTAAAAAAAAAAAAAGCAAGCTTATACTTAAAAAAAAATCTTTTGGCGCCATATTAATGACGTACTTAAAATTTGCCATTTCTCCCTGCGTCAAAAAGACGTTTCTTTGCAAATAACAGCCTGGAGGCGACACTCGCGGAGGGAACGAGGTTTGCACAGAGCACCCCGCCCCCCGGGGCTCCAGAGCTGGAAGACCCTCGCCCCAGGCCCTGCTTTCTGAATCGCTAGTTTTAAAATGCGAATTGAATAAATCGCGTGGCGTTTTGCAGCGCCAGAAGTGAGCAGAAAGTGCTGGCGGGAGGGGAGGGGAGGGGCGCGCGCGAGTCTGGGGGAGGGGGCGCGGCCCTCCTCCCCCACCCACTCCACATGGAAACTAACATCCCGGGCGGGGGAAACTTGAAATTGTGGGCGACCTCAGGAAAAGAGGGGCGGTCCATAGAGAGGGTCCCCATTGGGCTCGTCGCCCCCTCCCCCCTCCCGGGTGCCTCCAGTCGCCTAGCGCTGTCCCGCATTTCCGGGGGGTGGGGAACGCAGTGATGGGTGGGTGGGTGGACGGCAGCACGTCCTGACCCCAGCAGTATTTTGCCCCGGGGCAACCTCTTCTCCATTGCTCGTCCTCCCATTCCCCTAAAGGGTTAAAATGCAAGGGGCAACTTCCAAGGGCTGGCACATGGCAAGGAAGCAGGGCGCCCCTCTCCCCACCCTTTGCCTCCTCGCCCCTCCTCCTCCGGCTCCACTTCCCGACTTGACCTTGTGGTGCACAAACAGTGCGCTCGGATCCTCGCAGTTTCTGGAAGAAGAGCCTACGCTCGCCAGGCGGGCGGGCTGTCGGGCGGCTTGCCGGCGGTGGCGGGGCCTTGGGTCGGTTCCCGGAGCCGCGGGCCACACCCACCCAACCCTCTGCGCCCGCGGAGCTCACCTTCTCTCGAGGAAGGAGAAGGACTGGCTTCCAGAATGGGGAGGGATGAGGGGTTCAGGCTGAAGCCTCTTCGGCCGGCCCCTAGCTGGAGAGGGGGTGGTCTGGCCTTGGTTGGAGGTTGGGGTGGGAGGGAGACCTGGCAGCCTGGCCCAACATCCCAAAGCATCACTGCCAACTTTTTCTTCCCCTTCCTTCTTGGCTTCCCCTCAAAGATAATCCAATAATTTTTCAGCTCACCTTTGGCTTTGATGGCACGTGGGTGAGTTGTGAATGGGGACCGGAATCGCCTTCCCTCTCCAAGACTGAAGGTTGTTTATCCTTTCTTTCCCCTCCACCCCCTTCCATGAAAAGATAAATATTCAATTTACATAAGATGACATTTATGTGACAATTAAGAAGATTCCCCGATGGAATGTTGTGAACACATTTGCTTATAGGAGAAATAAATCTAATAATAAACAAACTCATAATAACAGCACAAATCCTCCGACAGGGCGGATTGTCTACCCAACAAAGAGGGAGATGATGGATGCTGAAATAAGCACTTTTTGCAACGAGAAAGAAATATGAGCTCAAAGGGAGTCACTGAAACATTTCTTCTTCCTTGGCCTTCATTCACAAAGTCTGAGGCGAATTGTCTGGCAGAGGAGGGGCCGGATATCACCTTGCAGTTAAACCTGGCTCCGGCTCTCAGTGGTCAGTTGGGGTTTTCCAAAACCAAGCTCAGGGGCTGGAAACAGGTGCTGCAGACTTGGGAAATATGTAACAAAATGGTTAAAGACCTGGGTTCTAATCCTGCCTTTTCAGTTCAGAAGCTGTGTGATGTGGGCAAATGAATTCATTTCTCTGAGTCTCTTTTTCCTTTCTGGTAGAATGGGGTGGTTGGAGGGTTCCTGAGGCCATGTGTGCACCTACACAAACTGCACTGTGTAAAGCAGGGCCTGGCTCAGAGTGCATACTGCTCATGAGCACTTTGCCTTGTACCTATGTTGGGGTTTTTTTGTTTCTGTTTTTTGGAAGGGTGAACGTGCTCTCTGAAAACCCTTAACACTGGAAATCTGGACCATCTTGCCTTCCATGAGGACATATCCAAGATCTCCCAGTGTAGGCAAAAGGAGAGCTAGGAGAGAAAACTGTAATTGGTGATAGGCTTGATGGTTAAGGTCCAGACAGTGGTCTCGGCCATATGTCTGAGGTGGGAATGAAAGAACCATTTATACAGTGGCACAGTCTAAGGAGACTGCTCTGGTTGGGTCTGGTCTCAGAATTTGCCTGCTGAAGAGGACAGGACAGTCTTTCTCCTAGCCATCACGAACTGGGATGGGAAAATGCCTTGGCAAGCATTTATGAGCTGGAACGAACAGGGAGAGAATGGCCATTTAAAAGCATCAGCTCGCTGGGCGTGGTGGCTCGCACCTGTAATCCGAACTTTGGGAGGCTGAGGCGAGAGGATTTCCTGAACCTGGGGACTCAAGACCAACCTGAGCAACTTGGCGAGACCTCGTCTCTCCAATAAAAATAAAATGAAATAAAAGCACCTGCTCTGTGCTATGCACTGTGCGAGTCATTCCATTTCATCCTCCCAAAACCCTCATCTTACCTGTTCAGAAAGGTGTAGTAACTTACCAACAGTCACACAACTAGTAAGTGGTGGTAGAATTGGATTCTGGGTCCAGCTGACCTTGAGATCTATGTGGTTTCCATTTTATCACA
Source organism: Cephalopachus bancanus (assembly GCA_027257055.1). Taxonomy (NCBI): domain Eukaryota; kingdom Metazoa; phylum Chordata; class Mammalia; order Primates; family Tarsiidae; genus Cephalopachus; species Cephalopachus bancanus. The sequence continues at coordinate 76,009 of JAPVLO010001115.1, read as the reverse complement.
TTGCCAGAAATAAAAAAAGTATTAGTGTTATTGGTTTGGGGATGGGGAACCTGATTGCCATATTGGCAAGAAAGACAGAATTTTACAAATGGCAGTTTGCCTCTGAAGCAGTTCCCTGACCTGGGGTGAGATTCAAGCCCTCTAATGGGTCCTTGAAAATACCTCTAGTTTAGGACTGGAAGCCCCATCAAAATCCCACAGTTCTCTGCTGCTATCTAAGGTTAACCTTGGAAGTATTCACAATGATAATGATAAAGCTTATTATAACTCCTTAGTCTTTATCCAAAGTCTCACCAATCATTCATTAACTTTTTATAGTTAAGAAATGGGAAGAAACTCAGAGTTCTTGGAGATACAATTGTTCATTTTTTTCAACAAGTGCCTCCTGTATGCCAGGCACCCATTCTAGGTGCTGGGGACAAGTACAAACAAAATAGACAAAAATTCCTAGTCTTGCGGAAATTACTTTCTAGTGGAAGGGTTGAAAAATGGATTTAAAAAATTATGTTAGAAGGTGATTACGTACTATGGAGAAAAACTAAGTAGGAAAGAGTGAGACGTAGTATGAGGGTGCAGTTTTTTGTTTTGTGTGTTTTTTTGAGTTGGCGTCTCACTCTGTCACCCAGGCTGGAGTGCAGTGGCACACTCACGGCCACCGCAGCCTTGACCTGCAGGGCTCAGGTGAGCCCTATGCTTCAGCCTTCCAAGTAGCTGGAACTAGAGGCACACGCTACCACGTCTGGCTAATTATTTTATTTATTGTAGAGTCAAGGTCTCACCAAGTTGCCCAGGCTGGTCGCAAACCCCTGAGCTCAATCTTCTCGCTTGGGTCTCTCCCAAAGTGCTGGGATTACAGGCTTGAGCCATCGCACCCGGCGGGGGAGGGGAAGGGAGAGGAGTGGGGGGGTGGAGGGTGCATTTTTAAATAATCAGGAAAGATCTCCCTGAAAACACAGCTTTGAGAAGAGGGAGTGAAAGAGGGCGCCACATATGGAAATATGCTTGTATGTGAGGGGACATGGGAGAGGGCATTCTAAGCCAGAGCTTCTTAACCTAGAGTCCATAGACTCGCCTCTCCATAGGTCTGTGGAGAGAATTCTGGGCAATTTTTTTTTTTTTTTGAATAGGAGTCTCACTCTGTTGCCTAGGCTGGAGAGCAGTGGCAGGATCAGGGCTCATGGCAGCCTCAATCTCCTGGGCTCAGTCATTCCTCCTGCCTCAGCCTCCTGAGTAGCTGAGGCTACAGGCACATGCCGCCACGCCCAGCTAATGAATTCTGGAAATCTTGACCTTAGATGAGAACAAAATTACAATTTTATTTTCACTAATTAAAATTTAGCATGTTCTTCAATTATAAAAACAGACAATAAGTCAGTCTTTATAATTAGCAGTACCCGTGACATTGTTGTGAGTGAAAATCACAGATATTTTCAAACCACATTGTAGTTGTTGCAAATATCTTAAAATATCATTTATCATACTTATCACTACTTCAAAATATTCTGCTAGCTCTTATAATTTAATGAATTAATAAAGAAATGCATATATTACTGTATTACACATTTGTGAAATATTTTTGAGAGTTGTATTTCAATTAAATTGGTTTTCTTTATAATTTATGGAACTTATTTGGTAAATTTAAAGATACTATGCTGGCCTGGTGTGGTGGCTCACTCCTGTAATCTTCAGTACTTTGGGATACTGAGCCGGGAGGATTGTCTGAGCCTAGGAGTTTGAGACCAACCTGGGCAACATGGCAAGACCACATCTCTACAATAAATCAAAAAATTAGTCAGGCATGGTGGTGCGTGCCTGGTCCCAGCGACTAGAAAGGCTGAGGTGGAAGGATCGCCTGAGCACAGGAGGTTGAGGGTGCAGCAAGCCATGATCATACCACTGCACTCCAGGCTGGATTACAGAATAAGACCCTGACTCAAAAAAAAAAAAATGCTATCCTCAGAAGAAGTCCACAGGTTTCACAGACTGCCAAAATGGTCTAAGGCGTACAGAATAAAAGGTTAAGAATCACAGTCTCTACAGAGACCAGCAAGTGCAATGCCTCTGAGGTAGGAATGTGCTTAATATGTAAATAGAAGAGATTACTTAGAGCCCTGTAAGTCATTGTTAGGAATTTGGCTTTTGCTGGAACGATAAGGAGGGTTTTGAGCAGAAGACTGACATGATGTGACACTGGTTTTATAGGTCACTTGGCTGTTACATGGAGAACAGTTGGAAGGGGCACAGCGGAAGCAGGAAGACCATATAGGTCACCTGCATTTCAGGTGAGAGATGACTGGACCAGAGTGATGGCAGTGGACATGGTGAGAAGTAGTCAAATTATATATATTTTTTGAAGATAACTCTGACAGAATTTGCTGATGGAGTATGAGAGACAGGAGGAGTCAAGGGCAACTGTAAGAGTTTTGTTTTGTTTTGTTTTTCCTTAAACCAGTGGAAAGATGGAGTTGCCATGAACAGAGATGGGGGAAACTGGAAGGAGCAGGTTTTGGGGAAGGATTAGGAGCTCAGTGTTAATCATGTTAAACTTGAGATGCCTCTTAGACTCCCAAGTGCAACTGCTGATAGGCAGCCAGACGTGACAGCCTCAGCTCAGGGAGGAGGTCTGGGCTGAAGATATTCCTTGAGGGTGATCAGTAGATGGATGGTATTTAAAGGTTTAGGACTGTTTGAGAGCATCAGAGAAGAGAAGTAGAAAAAGAAGAGGCTAAAGGATGGCGCCCTTGGGCACTACAAGGTCAGGAGGTTTGGAAGATGAAGAGGAATCCACAAAGATGTTGTTAAAAAAGAAGAAGAAGAAGAAGAAGCATCCAGAGAGATAAGAGAAATGTCCTGGAACCCAAGGGAAGAGAGAGTTTCAGGAGGAAGGAAAGCCTATGTCCAAAGCTGCTGAGGTGTCAGATAAGCTGGAGATTGATAATTGACCATTGAGTATGGCAACACGGAGGTCACTGGTGACCCTGGCGAAAGCCACGTTGGAGTGCTGGCAGGAGCCCACCTCTGTGCCAGGTGAGAAGTCCTCATTGGGGTTCAAGAGAGAGTGGAGAAGTTTATAGCTGTCACAGCTTGTTCCAAGGTGCTACCTGAAAACGAGATGATGTCTTATGTGTATGTTTTTCTGTGACTGTGTATAGAGATGGGTAACCATGTGTCTGTAGAAATTCAACTCAAACAACTTTTTTTTTTTTTTTTTTTTTGAGTTGGAGTCTCACTCTGTCGCCCAGACTGGAGTGCAGTGGCCGCTTCCAGCCACCGCAGCCTCGCCTGCTGGGCTCCGGCGATCCTTCCGCCTCCGCCTTCCGAGTAGCCGGAATTACAGGCATGCGCTACCACGCCCGGCTGATTTTTTGATTTATTGTAGAGATGAGGTCTCGCTGCCCAGGCGGGTCTCGAACCCACGGGCTCAGGCAATCCACTCACTTCAGCCTCCCAAAGGCGCGGGATTACAGGCTGAGCCACCGAGCCCGGCTTCAAACAACTTTTGTTGAGGATCTTCTATGCGTTAGATATGGTAATAGATACTACAGATACCGAGAGAAATAAAACACAGAACTGCCTTCTAAGAGTTCATGAACTCATCTCTACAATAAATCAAAAATTCAGCCGGGCATGGTAGCGCATGCCTGTAATTCCGGCTACTCGGAAGGCTGAGGTGGAAGGATCACCGGAGCCCAGCAGGTCGAGGTTGCGGTGGCCGGGAGCGGCCACTGCACTCCAGTCTGGGCGACCGAGTGAGACTCCGACTCAAAAAAAAAAAAAAGAGTTCATGAATCTAGCAAACTTTGTTGACACATGAAATACACTAAGTGATATATATGGCTAAATGCACACAGTCAGCCTAGACATTATTTTTCTCCAGTGTAACAAACAATATGGCTAAAATTATGATTTCCTGAGTCAGGCAATCCTAGACAATCCATTCCCTAGCTCTGGGACTTGGCACAAATTAGTTCTCTGTGCCTCTGTTTCCTCCTGTGTAAACTAGGGATACAATTGTTTCCAAACGTTAGTGTGCCTGGAATGCTTGATAAAGATGCAGATTTCTGGGCCAGGTGCAGTGACTCACACTTGTCATCCTAGCAGTTTGGGAGGCTGAGGCAGGAGGACTGCTTTTACCCAGGTGTTCAATACCAGCCTGGGCAGCACAGTGAAACTTCGTCTCTACCAAAAACCACAAAATTAGACGGGTGTGGTGCACATGCCTGTAGTCCCAGCTACTTGGGAGGCAGGAGGAGGTTGAGGCTGTGGCGAGCTGTGAGTATGCCACTGCATGCCAGTTCAGGCGACAGAGATCCCAAGTAAAAAAAAAAAAAAAGCTGAGCGCCGCGGCTCACACCTGTAATTCCAGCACTTTGGGAGGTGAAGATGAAAGGATTGCCTGAGTCCACAGGTTTGAGACTTGCCTGACAACTTGATGAGACCTTGTCTCTACAATAAATCATAAAATTAGCCGGGCATGGTGGCACACAGCTGTGGTTCCAGCTACTTGGAAGGCTGAGGTGGAAGGATCGCCTGAGCCCAGCAGGTCGAGACTGCGGTGGCCATAAGTGTGCCATAGCACTCCAGCCTGGGCGACAGAGTGAGACTTCTACTAAAAAAAAAAAAATTCCTTTTTTTTAATTAAAAATTTTTTTTTTCTGAGTCATCAAGGTAGACAGAAGTTCCAGCTGTAGTTAGCCACACTCCCCAGCCGCCCACCTCTGTGCCAGATGAGAAGTCCTCATTGGGGTTCCAGGTTCATGATCACTCACTGCTTAGGGCAACACACACAACTCACCCGGATACTTGTTCAAGTACAGATTCTGGTTCATTAAATCTGGAGTGGGGCCTGAGAGTCTGCATTTCTAACAGGTTTCCAGAAGATGTGTATGCTTCTGGTTTACAGATCACACTTGAAGTAGCACAGGTTTAGAGGTTAGGAAAATCGGGCTACAACACCTGCCCTATGACCTTAGGGTTTCTGGAAAATTCCTGGGAATCCCGAAGGAAAAAGGTGGCATCTGGGAAGACTTGCTGATTGCACGGTTGCAGGTGAGCTTTGCTCACATTTCCTTCTATCTTCTTTGTTTCTGGAACCCAATCTTTACTTTTCCATATATAGTCAGTGGCATGAGGTGGTCTCCCTTGAAAGAGGATGGACATTCATTCTGTTGGTCATTCAGTAAATATTTCCTGAGTGCCTGCTATGTGCCAAACCCCATGCAAAACACATAATTTTTCATTCAAGAGAGGACAGAACCAGCAACTTCACTCTTCTGGGCTCTAGGCAGAAACTGCAGCTGGGGTTTGGAACAGAGGGATAAACGATGCAGGGCTGTGTCTGTGGCTGAAGACACCATCCTGGCAAGATCCAGACTTGGCTCTTCCTGGGGCAGACTAGAAATGCATGCCCAGGAGAGGCACCCCTGGAGCCTTAGCCAGCCAGTTCTGAGATGGTACTGACCAGTCCCAGGAGAGTCTGGATAATGTGCCAGCCAGGCCACCTGTCCCTCTCAGGCTCGCAGGCCCAGCCCAGTGGCCACAGATGGCAGAAGGAAATGAAGATCCCTAGGGCCTCCAAATGCCTCCTCAGAAACTGGCAGCAGCCAGTAACTCCAGCCAAGGCAGAGGCCAGCCCAACTAGAGTCAAAGCGTGAGACACCGCATTCTGAGCTGAGGGGCCCGGCCCATCCAAGAACCTCCAAGAACTAAAGGAACTGGCTCTAAGTCAAGTTGAGCAGTGTAAGCAAAAGCTGTTCTTTCATTTTTCCCAGGACTTCTGATAAATCAAAGCGAGTCTTCCCCATTTTACAAAGACCCTACTCCTGTATTTACTGACAAGTTCACAGTCATGCTGGAGGAGGTAACTTGCCTTTATTAGAAAGTGCATAGCCATGTTTCCCTCAAACGTCTGGCCCCTTCGCTCCCTTAAGGAGAGAATCTACTCTTTTCTACTTTCTAAATTAAACTTTCTTTTTCTAACCAAAAAAGAAAAAGAAAAGAGAAATAGCATACTTTGCATGCCTGTAATCCCAGCTACTCGAGAGGCTGAGGTGGAAGGATTTCCCTGAGCCCAGGAAGTCAAGGCTGCAGTGAGCTGTGATTGTGCCATTGCACTCCAGCCCAGGTGATAGAGTGAGACCCTGTCTCAAAAAAATATAATAATAGAGCCGGGCTCGGTGGCTCAGCCTGTAATCCCACGCCTTTGGGAGGCTGAGGTGAGTGGATTGCCTGAGCCCGCGGGTTCGAGACCCGCCTGGGCAACTTGACGAGACCTCATCTCTACAATAAATCAAAAAATCAGCCAGGCATAGTAGCGCATGCCTGTAATTCCAGCTACTCGGAAGGCTGAGGCGGAAGGATCGCCGGAGCCCAGCAGGTCGAGGCTGCGGTGGCCGGGAGCGGCCACTGCACTCCAGTCTGGGTGACAGAGTGAGACTCCAACTCAAAAAAAAATATATATATATATATATATATAATAATAGAAACAGCATGCATTTATGAACATCTACACAAGCAATGTTCTATGCTAACATTTTGAGTTCGTATCCCATCTGCAGGGGACTGAGGCTCATTTTAGGAAGACAGGTTCTTACACATAGGCAGGATGGTCAAGGCAAAACAAGCCATCTTAGGAACCTGGAAATTGAAATGGTCAAGAGAGTTTCTCGAGAAAGGCCTGGAGATAGACCTGCATGTTAGGTGACTCAGATGAGACAGGGAGAGTGAAGGATGTTGCAGAGAGATGGATGGTGTCTGACTGGTTCCCAGAAAGGCGGTGAGGGACAGAGCATAGTGCCAGCTCCCGGGGGATCCTCCTGCAGAGGGAACTGTGCTTTGTTCAGGAAATAATATTAGTGAACTGCCTGTGAAGGTGAGACCTTGCAGTTGCCCCAAATTGGAAGGAGATGACAGCGTGCAGGTCACCTTACAGGAATCTCCCCTGGGGAGACCCTCTGATGTGGGTACAAGGAGGCCTATTTAAGAACAGTCATAGCTGGGCTCGGTGGCTCAGCCTGTAATCCCGCACCTTTGGGAAGCTGAGGTGAGTGGATTGCCTGAGCCCGCGGGTTTGACACCTGCCTGGGCAACTTGGCGAGACCTCATCTCTACAAGAAATCAAAAAATCAGCGGGGTAGCGTGCGCCTGTAGTTCCAGCTACTTGGAAAGGCTGAGGCGGAAGGATCGCCAGAGCCCAGCAGGTTGAGGCTGCAGTGACCTGGAGTGGCCACTGCATTCCAGTCTGGGCGACGGAGTGAGGCTCCAACTAAAAAAAAAAAAAAAAAAAAGAACAGTCATTACAGTGTTGTTTGTAACTGTAAAACACCTGGAATCAGCTTGAACGTCCATCACTAAAGGACTAACTAGCCGGGCTCGGTGGCTCAGCCTGTAATCCCGCGCCTTTGGGAGGCTGAGGTGAGTGGATTGCCTGAGCCCGCAGGTTCGAGACCCGCCTGGGCAGTGAGACCTCATCTCTACAATAAATGAAAAAATCAGCCGGGCGTGGTAGTGCATGCCTGTAATTCCGGCTACTTGGAAGGCTGAGGCGGAAGGATCGCTGGAGCCCAGCAGGTCAAGGCTGCGGTGGCCGGGAGCGGCCACTGCACTCCAGTCTGGGCGATAGAGTGAGACGCCAACTTGGAAAAAAAAAAAAAGGACTAACTAAATAAAGCATGGTGCAAATAGGACAAGGCAGCCAGGGAAGAAGCATCACTATATGGTTTAGGGTGCCTGATGTGGAAAGAGCCCTAAGAAAAGTGTTAAGTGACAGACAACGTTCGAGGTAATACATATGTACAATATAGGTATAATATGTATATAGGTAAATATGATCTCATTCATGGTTTAAAAAAACTACAAAATGAAAGTCTACATTTTCTTTCTTTTTTTGACTTTTTATTTTTTGTAGACTTGAGGTCTTGCTGTGTTGTCCAGGCTGGTCTCAAATTCCTGGCTCAAGTGATCCTCCAGCCTTGGCCTCCCACAATGCTGGGATTACGGTTGTGAGCCCCCATGCCTGGCCAGAGTCTACATTTTCTTCTGAACACACACAGAGACATGCACATATATGCAATTTTGTAAGGGGAAAAAAGAGGTCTGAAAAGATATGTACCAAATTGATGGCTGTTGCTATGTTGGAGTATGGGGAGTAAGACTGGGAAGGGGTGAGGGACGGGGGCAAGGACTGTAAAGATGGAGAGGAGTCGACCCTAGGGATGTTGGGGGAAACCCGCGAAGCCCTCTGCGTTTGGGCAGTGCTGGTGGCCCCACAGGTGCCTGGAGTCCTCCCAGGGACGGAAGCATTGTTGGGGCAGGGAGACATACCTCCTCTGGCAGACATGGGCAAGAAACCTGCCCTCTCGGCTAGCCTCAGTGCTGCCTCTTGTGTGGCCTGGGGCCTGTTTGGCCCTCTCTGGGTCCCAGGATCAGGGGCTCTCTGGGGTGTTCCAGCTGGACCAGCCAGAGTTCCTAAGTGCATTCCAGAGTCTTCTCATGGAGGTCGAGCTGCAGCAGCAGCAGGGGAAAGCCCCGCTTGGCCTTTGGCCTGCTGAGACTTGGGTGGGCTGCCTGGGGCTGGGAACTAGTGTGTAGGAAAGAAGTTTCTGAGCAGTGTGGCCTGCAGGAGATGCTCCCTCCTGTGGCAGGTGGAGTGCCCTTTCTTCCCAACACATTTGATTTGAGAATACCTGGTTCAGCTTGGCTCCTGAGGTGGGGATCATTCATTACTCAGTTCATGAGAGCTAACTCAATCAGAGCTCTGGGCCTGTGGGAAGCTGGTGCAAGTTATGCTCAGGTGCAGAACTGTGCTGCAGACGCTGCCCGTGGCAGCCCTGGGCACCACACTGGGCTGACTTCAGGCTAGAGCGATAAGTTAGATGAGGTCCCTGTCCAGAGGGAACCACAGGATGGGGGCAGGGGGAAGACACTGGATTTGAACAAGGTCAAGTATGTGGACAGGATCAAGACTCTGTGTGGGGCCAGAAGCAGCCAGGCCAGCTGGCCCCGAGATGCTTCACACCAGTCAAGGCTTCATTAATGGTGTCCTGGTCTTGACCAGCCTCCCGCTGCTGGGCAGTGCTCCAAGGTGCAAGGTGGCTGCCTAGGGAACCTCCTTCAGGCACTAGTGAGCAGGCTGTTTCTCCCTCAGGGCCTTAGACAAAACGACTTGGGAAGCTAGGGTGGCCCTGGACACTATGGCTGCTGAACAGCCAGGACCCGCAGCTCTGGCACGTGGCAAGCTGCCTCTAAGTGCTGGGGACAGGCTTGGATGCAAGTTGGCACCAGGTGCCTGCGCAAGGGAGGTGCTTAGAATCAAGGGAGTTCTTGTCAAGCTGATCCCCAGCGAGGCCAGCTCCAGACGGATTATCTGCCTGACTCAGCTCCTCCGGAGTTCTACAAGAAAAGGAAACCTTAGTTACCCTGGCGTCCAGGTTGGGCCGGAGAGGCAGATTCCTAGGGTGCAGAGGGGACAGTGTTGGGATGTGGGGATTGCCCTAGAGCGTGCCTGCCACTGGGCGTCGAGCTCCCTTCCCTCCCTGGCCCCCAACTGCCCTCAGAGCTCAAGGAAAGGCAAGCAGCTCCTAGGTGTTGCTCCTCTGGCTGGCCAGGCAGAGAGGGCATGCCTCAGGAGATGCTGGCACCATCCCTTCCTCACAACCCAGGTAGGGAGGTGAGATTTCTAGGCTGGAAACAAGATGAGGTAGGACATGAGTCAGTGCTGAAGAAGTGTCTTCTTTGGCCCTTTGTGTGAGCAGGGGGGAGGAGGAAACCAGGAAGGAGCCGCTAATGTGGGAGCAGAACAAAGAGAGAGTGCACATGTGCATCTGTGTGTAGCCACACACACATGTGTGTGCGGTGTGTCTGCATGTGCCCACACACGCCTGAGGCCACATCTCTGGAGTCCCCATCTTCTGTGCTATTTGCCCAGACGTCCTAAAAATAATTTCTGTTTAACTTTAGGATTTGTTATTTGATGCACAAGATGCTTGCCCAGCAGATCTACTTTTCTACCCACACTTTATGTAAGATCAACATCAAGTTAAATGAGTCTGCATTACTTATGCATATACAGGATGGCTGGAGAGCAAAAGGCAGACTAGAGCAGCCTGGATTTGGCTGGAAAGTCCATCTAAAGATGGTCCCTATGTGAAGGACAGAGATTGGACAGTGTGCATGTGCTAGCATTGACGGGAACAACGATATGATGAAAAGGGGACCCTATATGGCTCCTGAGAAGTATCATTAGCTCCTTATTTCACCCACACGTGACATAGCAACGGGCACGCCACCAGTGCTCAGTGAATATTTGTTGAACTTATTTGTAGACACTGAGAAAAAATGTCCACATATGTAACACACATGCAAATATGGAGCTAGACGATTGCTAATTTATCATGGTTAGCGGACAACTAAATGATAGACTGAGTCTGAGTCAGTTTATTAGCTAGATGGCTGAAGGGTGATGCAATTATCAGAGTGAAAGATCAAAGCCACAGAAGATGATAGACTGATAAATAACTTGGTGATACTTGATAAAGGGGTGGAGAGAGAGAGAAATTGTGGACAATAGGTCTATGGTCAGATCCAAGTAGGTAGATAGGTAAACAGAAATGTAGCAATGGTGCAAGACAGACAGAGGATGACAGAGACACTGTGGTTGGCAGAATAACGCTGAGCCCCAGAGGTATCTGTGTTGTACTCCCTGGAAGCTGTGACTGTGGTCTCTCACAGTGCTGAAGGTACTTTGCAGACATGATTAAATGAAGACCCTGAGATGGAAGATTAGCGTGAAGTATCCAGATAGGCCCAGTCCAATCACACGTCCTGTCACTGACCTCTCTTTCCCCGTGCTCAATCTCCCCTATGCTCTTTCACTTTTTGATCATGCCCTGTCATTCCTACCTCAGGGCCTTTGTACTTGTTGCTTCTCTGTCCGCTGCATCTCATCAGTCAGATCTCAGTTCAAATGGGAGTTGTCTTTCTGCTTCCAGATTTTTGTCCTGAAGCCTTGAGTACACTCTGTTCCTGGGGACGCAGTTGGGGCAAAGGGATGTCCAAGCTCCTAGCTTGTGATGACTGGCACTATTCCCAGTCCCAAGTTCCACCCAAGATTGCAGGATGGAGCAGAGTGCATGAGTCATCGAGCCACAGACACATCCCCTTGTTAGAGAGACCTGAGCAGCTATGGCATGGCTGACTCCAAGGACCAATGGCTCAGTTGAAAGGGAAGGTTAGGAATTTCCCCCAAGCTCTTCAGGCTCACATGGACAGCACCAACAGAGGAGTGGAGAGTGAAGAGCTAGGAATGGCCTGTGTAGATGATGCTGTCACCTCTCTGAGCACTGCCATGTCCTCATCCCAAGCTAGACCAGGCTGTGGAGGAGCAGATGGCATATCCTAGTCGAGCACTTCTAAATTCACCTCACATCACTCCGTTCCAGGCATCATGCTGCCCTGCCACAGGCCAGGCCTGCCCCGAAGGAGCCTGCGGTCTAGTCAGGGAGACAGGCTGGCCAGCACACCTCACAGCTTTACTGAACAAGGGCTCAGAATTGGTGGCGCACAGAGGTGAGCCCACAGGGCAGGTAATAGGACTTGAAGGCAGTGAGAGACTAGCTAGGGGAGTGGGGAAAGAGCATTCTGGGCAGCAGGACCAGTCTGACTGTGGTAGTTTTCTAGAGTCGCTGGCTTACGACAGCAGGCATTTGTTCTCAGAGTTCTGGAGGCTAGAAGTCTGAAATCAATGTGTTGCTAAGGCCATGCTCCCTCCAAAGCCTTCAAGGGAGGATCCTTCCTTGCCTCTCTTAGCTTCTGGAAGGCCCAGGTCTTCTGACTTGGGAGAGCACAACTCCGCTGTCTGCCTTCATGTTCACATGGCTATCTTCCTTCTGTGTTGGTGTGTCTCTGTATCTTCACGTGACATTCTCCCTGGGTATCTCTGTGTCCAAATTTCCCTATTTTTCTTTACAGTTTTTAAATTGCTATATAATAGTTGTACATATTTTGGGAGTAAATGCTATTTTGATACCTGTATACAATGTGTAATGATCAAATCAGGGTAATTGGGATATCCATCACTTTAACAGATTTCCCTCTTCTTATGAGGACACCAGTCATTAGATTTAGTGTCCACTCTAATCTCATTTTACCACTATTAAATTTGCAGAGACCCTGTTTTTAATTTTATTATTTATGCATTTACTTATTTTTTTTGAGTTGGAGTCTTACTCTGTCACCCAGGCTGGAGTGCAGTGGCACACTCACAGTCATCACAGCCTCCACCTGCTGGGCTCAGGTGATCCTTCCACCTCAGCTTTCCAAGTAGCTGGAATTACAGGCATCCACCACCATGCTGGCTAATTATTTATTTATTATAGAGACGAGGTCTTGCCAAGTTGCCCAGGCTAATCTCGAACCCCTGGGCTCAGGTGATCCTCTCACTTCTGCCTCCCAGAATGCTGGGATTACAGACATGAGCCACATACCCAGCCCATTTATTTATTTATTTTGAGACAGAGTCTCACTCTTTTGCCCAGGCTGGAGTGCAGTGACACATCCTGGCTTACCACAATGTCCACTTCTTGGGCTCAGGCAATCATTCCGCCTCAGTTTCCCAAGTAACTGATACTACAGGTACATGCCAACACGCCCAGCTAATTTTTAAATTTTTTGTTGACAAGGTCTCACTATGTTGCCCAGGCTGTTCTCAAACTCCTGGGCTCAAGTGATCTTCCTGCTTTGGCCTACCAAAGTGCTGGGATTACAGGTGTGAGCCACTGTGTTCAGACCTGTTTTTAAATAAGGTTACCTTTAAAAGTACTGGGGGTTAGGACTTCAACACATCTCTTTGTGTGCATGGGATAGGGACACAGTTCAACCATCACAGTAGGCAAAGGCTAGGGCATGGAGGTCAGGGCCAGGCACTCCACTGTGTACCATCTCATCACCACAACCTTTCCACACATTTCCCTGGGTTCCTCACTGGTCCTGACAACTGCCTGACATGCTCCCACCTCCAGACTCTTGCTTCCACTGCCCCCTTGTCTCAACAGCTTTCTTTTTCAACTAGCAGACCTACCTCTTCTAGAAGCCCCCTTTGACACTGAATCTGAAGTGCTGGTGCCTTCCTCTGATGCCTGAGGCTTTCACAGTCTGAGGGTCATTTAGTCTACAACACAGTGTCCAAGGGGGCATGTGTTTACCTGTCCCCTTTAGCCTTCTCCTTGCCCCATGCCAAGCCCGGGATCAGAGAGCAAGAGACCTTGAGTCCAGTCCCTCGGCCATTCCCAAATTCCCCCTGTACCCTCCCTGCCCAGACTTCTCACCTGTGCTTGGATGTCCCCACGGTAGTGCACTTGGTGCCTCGCAGGCAGTCGACTTGAACAGCCCTGACTTTTGGGGGAGCTTTCCTGCTCTGGGCCACACTGCGTGTCCCTGGAGCTCCCTCTTGTCAAACAAAGCCCCTCAGAGCCCATTTGGCCCCACCAATGACCAGGGCTGGAGTGGAGCACGACCCACCTGGGGCCATTTGAAGGACCTGCAAAGAACACCCTGACCCAAAGATCTCCCTGACCCACCTGCCACATGCCAGAAATTCCACCATTAGCAAGTCTGACAGCCTCCACCCCTAAGGTCAGTGTTCCGGGGAAGATTCTCTGCCTTGAGTAGCTGGGCAGGGACAGACAGCTTGGTGACATCCCAGTCCAGTCTTTCGGGAGACTTGGAACTCAGGGGCGGGAGGGGCTGAAGAAAACGGGGCTATCCTGCAGAGCTCTGTCCAGGGGCAGTGGGCTGATAGGAGGGGGAATCTGAGGCAGCCCTGCTGGCCCAGCCTTGCCCTGGGAGAGGTACTCAGGCTTTATAAGCTCAGCCCCTTCCTCTCTCCCTGCCACCTTTCTAGTCCTGCACCTCCCTGGCTGGAGAACCTCCCCCTCTGCACACTCCCAGCCGCTGGGCTGTTAGTGACCTTTGGACTGGGGAAGCATGGGGCCTCCGGGCCCCACACCCAGGCTGGCACTCCTGCGAGAGCAGGGAGAGGCCCAGAACTGTCACTCTTGGGCTGGCCCAGTACCACAGCGTCAGCCAGTCCTGTTCTGCCCTTTCTCCCATGGGGAGGAGTCAGGGCTGGGCCAGGGCTGAAGTGGGGGCAGGGAGGAGGCCGAGCCAGACCTGGCTGAGGCACTTGCCCTCAGCCCACGAGTGCCTGTGCAGCCTGTGCTCTGTGTAGAAGACCTGGCAGAGGCCAGGCTGCTTCTTTCCTGCCGGTGGGAGAGGAGGGCAGGATGGGGAGGTATGCTCACCACAAGACCCTAAGGATCCCCAAAATGCTCATTTAGGAGGGTGAGCCAGCCATGTCTCATAAGAAACTATTTCACGTTTGTAGTAATCAAATCTAGCTCAGGACTGCCCTCAAATAGCCAGATATTGGAAGCCAAACGTCTGCAAGAATGATTTGGCTCCTGAGGCCCAGTGGTCCAGTGCAGCTACAGGTGGGGGTCAGGAGGTTAGCCTCAGCCCCTGCACTCAGTTACCAGGCCCCACCACTACCCCAAGGCAGTCCAGGTCTGGTCCCTGGTAGGTCCTCAGGCTAATAAAGCTTCTGAAGCCCCCCTCCCTTACTTAGCTCCAGTTAGTGTCCCCATAGCAGACATGAACAAATGCTTTATTTATTTATTTATTTATTTTTTGAGTTGGAGTCTCACTCTGTCACACAGACTGGAGTGCAGTGGCTGCTCCCGGCCACCGCAGCCTCAACCTGCTGGGCTCCAGCGATCCTTCCGCCTCAGCCTTCCAAGTGGCCAGAATTACAGGCAAGCGCTACCACGCCCGGCTGATTTTTTGATTTATTGTAGAGATGAGGTCTCGCTGCCCAGGCGGGTCTCAAACCCGCGGGCTCAGGCAATCCACTCACCTCAGCCTCCCAAAGGCACGGGATTACAGGCTGAGCCACCGAGCCCGGCTTTTTTTTTTTTTTTTTTTTTTATGGCGTCAGTCTGTCTCCCAGGCAGAAGTACAGTGGCCCAATCGCAGCTCACTGCAGCCTCAACCTCCTAGACTCAGGCAGTCCTGCCTCAGTGACCAGAGTAGCTGGGCTACAGGGGTGCAGCGCCACACCTGGCTAATTTTTATTTTGTAGAGACAAGGTCTCACTATGATGCCCGCCCAGGCTTGTCTCAAACTCCTGAGCTCAAGCAATCCTCCTACCTTAGCCTCCCCAAAGTGCTGGGATTATAGGAGTGAGCCATTGCACCCAGCTAGGCAGCATGCTGTATGGGCCGGGAGATGAGCTATTTTCTTTTTTTTTTGAGTTGGAGTCTCACTCTGTCACCCAGACTGGAGTGCAGTGGCCGGGAGCTTCAACCCGCTGGGCTCCGGCAATCCTTCCGCCTCAGCCTTCCGAGTAGCTGGAACTACAGGTGCGCGCTATCAAGCCTGGTTAATTTTTTTTATTATTTATTTTTTTTTATTTTTTATTTTTTTATTTTTTTGAGTTGGAGTCTCTGTCGCCCAGACTGGAGTGCAGCGGCTGCTCCCGGCCACCACAACCTCGACCTGCTGAGCTCCAGGGATCCTTCCGCCTCAGCCTTCCAAGTAGCTGGAACTACGGGTGCGCGCTACTATGCCCGGCTCATTTTTTGATTTATTGTAGAGATGAGGTCTCGCCAAGTTGCCCAGGCGGGTCTCGAACCCGCGGCTCAGGCAATCCACTCACCTCAGCCTCCCAAGGCGCGGGATTACAGGCCGAGCCACCGAGCCTGGCTTTTTTGTTGTTGCTGTTGTTGTTGTTGTTGTAGAGATGAAGTCTCGCCAAGTTGCCCAGGCGGGTCTTGAACCCGCGGGCTCAGGCAATTCACTCACCTCGGCCTCCCAAAGCGCAGGATTACAGGCTGAGCCACAGAGCCCGGCTGAAACGAGCTTTTTATTTATTTATTTGTTTGTTTGTTTGCTTGTTTGAGTTGGAGTCTCATTCCGTAGCCCAGACTGGAGTGCAGTGGCTGCTCCCGGCCACCGCAGCCTCGACCTGCTGGGCTCCGGCGATCCTTCCGCCTCAGCCTTCCAAGTAGCTGGAACTACAGGCGCGCACTACCACGCTCGGCTAATTTTTGATTTATTGTAGAGATGAGGTCTCGCCAAGTTGCCCAGGCGGGTCTCAAACCAGCAGGCTCAGGCAATCCACTCTCCTCAGCCTCCCGAAGGTGCGGGATTACAGGCTGAACCACCAAGCCCGGCTGAAATGAGCTTTTTAAACTAAAGACTTCATGGAGAATTTCATGGTGCCCCAGAGAGGATGAGGAATGTGCAGAGGCTTTGCTAAGCCTAGCTTTGAACCTGCTACTCATAGGAGAGACGGCATATTTAAGCCTGGCCTAAGTCTGTGCTGGGGATTCAGTTAGTGGCCTGGGGCAATTGGGTTGTTCTCTTTCTCCAGAATCATGTACCAGCTGTGTCACTGAGTATAGCAGGCACCTCCCACCCCTGAAAGCACAGCCTATCAATGGCCCTATTGGCCCCTCTGCTAAGGGTGGGAGATCACATGGCACAGCACAGAGCTTGTGGACTACGGTCTAAACCCTGAAAATGGCACCCATGCTAGGGTGGAGAGAGACATACAAAGATGTGGCAGAGGGGGTGGGTGGGGAGGGCAACCTTAGAGCAGGACTGGCTGCCTTTGCCCAGAAGGTAAATGCTCAGTCCTGCTCTGCTATGTGTCTAGTTTCCTTCTCAGGCCCTCGGAGACCATCCAGAGACTCTGTTGAGCATGATCCTTCGTCTGGGGCATGTTCCCCAAGTTCAGCAAACTCCAGAATGTATATCTTGTACAGCACCAGGACAGAAAAACACTTTCTCCCCCATCCTACCCTTGACTTCTCTGGGGAGTTCATTCCTTCCCCTGCTACTGGGGGACTTCCGAGCCTTCAACCCTCAAAGCCACAGTCCGACACAAGGGTTAATGCCGACTCTACCACTGGTAGCTGTGTGACCTCAAGCAAGGTTCTTAACCTCTCTGGGCCTTATTTGCCTTACTTATAAACTGGAAATAATGATAATCCTTATCTTTTTTTTTTTTTGGATTTATTGTAGAGATGAGGTCTCGCCTGCTCAGGCGGGTCTCGAACCCGCAGGCTCAGGCAATCCACTCACCTCAGCCTCCCAAAGGTGCGGGATTACAGGCTGAGCCACCGAGCCTGGCTGTTAATTCCTTATCTTAAAGAATCCTCCTGAGGATCATCCAAGGGCTGCTACAGGTGCGTGCTTAATAAACAACAGGTAGCAGGATTATCATTTTTTTTTTTGAGTTGGAGTCTCACTCGGTCGCCCAGACTGGAGTGCAGTGGCCGCTCCCAGCCACTGCAGGCTCGATCTGCTGGGCTCCGGCGATCCTTCCACCTCAGCCTTCCAAGTAGCCGGAATTACAGGCAGGCGCTACCGCGCCCGGCTCATTTTTGAATTATTGTAGAGATGAGGTCTCGCTGCCCTGACGGTAGAGATGAGGTCTTGCTAAGTTGCCCGGGCGGGTCTCGAACCCGCAGGCTCAGGCAATCCACTCACCTCGGCCTCCCAAAGTGCTGGGATTACAGGCTGAGCCGCCGAGCCGGGCAGGATTATCATTGTTATCTGAGGGTATCCCTCTTTCACCTGGCCCTCCTCTTCTGCCCCTCTCCTCCATCATCCTAAATCCAGATCTGTCACCTTCCTAAAGTCTTTGCAGCCAGAACTGGGGTGGCTACTGAGGTCCTGCTCCCAGACAAGCAGGAGGCAGGGAGGTGTGGCTGAGCATCCTGTATCCTTGGCAGTAAAGGTGACACGAGCCCTCTAGAACCTGGATGCTCTCACTATGGTCATGGTTCACACTCTTAACTCAAGGGGATTTTAAGAATCAGCATGTCTGTGGTAGAAGCCAAAGCCAAGAAACAGAGAGGATGAGGGAGTCATTGAAGGCCACACAGCAAGTCCAGGCCAGAGTTGGGTGAGAGCCTAGGTCCACCTGCCATCCAGCTCTGCTCCCCACCTGACTCAACTGCTCTCAGTGTTTCAGGAGCTTCTGTAGAGGCCTCACTCTGGAGCTTTCCTGTTCCGAGAAAGCAGCAAACAAAGTGTGGAGCCAGCCCCCTGGGCCCGGAGCCCTGTGATCCCCAGCTATACCCACAGGCTGACGGAGACGTTACCGGAGTTGATGATTCAACTTCCTGCCTTTTGAGAGCGACCAGACCACAGAGGTTTTCTTGCTTGGAGGAGGGGACATCTCCCTGCGGAGGGCCAGCCCCCATGGGACGAGACCCCACCACAAACCAGGAGGACTAGGCAGCGCATGGGGCAGGCTCTAGGGGGGCACCCTAGAACCCCGGCCTACTGGCCCCTGAAGCCTGTTTTTCTCTGGGTTAATGATTACCACCTAGGGTGACCAACTGTCCCGGTTTGCCTGGGACTGTCCTGGTTTTAGCGCCCGAAATTGTAAATTCCAGGAAACCCTTAGTCCTGGGCAAACCAGAAGAGTTGGTCACTCTATTACCACCCATACGGTAGGACATGACTTACAGCCTCAGTGACTCTGGGGACCCTGAATCGCAGGACAGCACATTCTAGAACCGGGAATTGGCCAACTATGGCCTGAAGGCCAGCTCTGGCCTATTGCCCATTTTTGTACAGCCCATGAGCTAAGAATAGTTTTTACATTTTTAATGGTTGAAAATGAAATTAAAGAAGAATAATGCTTCATGACGTGTAAAAATTACATGAAATTCAAATTTCAGTGTCCATAAATAAAGGCACACAGCCATGCCTGCTTGTTTGCATATTGTCTCTGACTGCTTTTGCACTCGAAGGCAGAGTTGAGTAGTAGCTGCAGCAGGACTGCGGATGGACTACAAAGTTAAAAGATTTGCTACTGACCCTTTACAGAAACAGTTTGCTGACCCCTGTGCTAGAGGCAGATGAGGGGTATGTGTGTGACTTGTGCAGTGGTGCTTTTGGGAAGAAACTCAGAAAAGAGAAAGAGATTAGAGCACAGCACCGATCAAAGATTCAGCAGGTTGGTTGTGAGAGAGGGACTCCAATTTCTTCTAAGACTCGGTTTCCCCATCTGTATAGTGGGGCGAAGGCAGAGCAGTAGGAAGATATCTGCATCTCTCTGGCTTCACTGCGTAGTTTTCTTTTCCTTTCTTTTTTGAGCCAGAGTCTCACTGTCAACCAGGCTGGAGTGGAGTGCAGTAGCACACTCACTGACATCACAGCTGGAACTACAGACACGGGCCACCATGTCCGGCTAATTATTTTTGATTTATTGTAGAGACTAGTTCTCACCAAGTTGCCTAGGCTGGTCTCGAACCCTGAGGTTTTGAGAATGCTCTCACCTCAGCATCCCCAAGCGCTGGGACTACAGGTATGAGCAACCACACCTGGACCTGCCTAGTTTTCTAAGGCGACACTAGCCTCTTCTCCATTAACTCAGTCACACACCAGGGACTTCTGTGACTAGGTTGGATCCTATCCCCTTTTGCCTAACCCCACAGAGTGGGTGCTTATCTGGCGTTTTTTTTTTTGAGTTGAAGTCTCACTCTGTCGCCCAGACTGGAGAACAGTAGCATGACTCATGGCAGTCTCAGCCTGCTGGGCTCAGGTGATCCTTCTGCCTCAGCCTTCCAAGTGGCTGGAACTACAGACACGGGCCACCAGGCCTGGCTACGTTTTGGATTTATTGTAGACATGAGGGCTCGCCAAATTGCCCGGGCTGGTCTTGAACCCGTGGGCTCAGGCAGTCCTCTCACCTCGGTCTCCCAAAGTGCTGGAATTATAGGCATGAGCAATCACGCATGACCACAAGGTGCTCTTGAGGCCTCCTCAAGTTGGAATGGTTCAGTGAATTGGTCTTTTCCTTTTATTTAGACATTTGGGGTGGGAAGCTCTCCTCCCTGAGAGAAGGTACAGATAGGGCCATTAGCTCCAGCCCTCCCTCCCCCTTAGGCAAATGTCACTGGAAACTTCTCAAGTGCCAAGCCATCCCTGAGTGTTGCTGAGCTGAGCCAGCAGGGAGCTGACAATCTGGGAGAGCTTGAACAATGCAGACTCTAGTGAAACTGGGACCCACGACCAAGTCTGAAGTGGCCCCAACTCAGCCCCCTCTGCCCACCCCCTGCCCTAGATCTATAATTAGTTGCACTTTCCTTTTTGTTCCAGAGGGCTAAAGGAGGGGTTTATCTGGCAACACGAGTTTCTGGAAGGCTTGTAGGGAGTTGACCTCAGCTCGTATTGGCAGTGGTCTGTCTGGTGTGCTCAAAGCTAGAGCCAACTTGTAATAGGCCACCTGTGTGTTTTCTGACACTCTCAGCGCCCTCTTGGGAACAGTCTCCCACTAAGCTGTCCCCTCTTTTCCTATGACCCACAGCTCTGGCTGCTGACATCAAGATTTAGGATTTCAGAGATCCTAAATAATTAAGAATCAGCAGAAGTCACCGCAGAAAGAGATGCTCAATTTCCAGGCTTCCCCTGGAAATTTCTCATGCGGTAGGTGGGGTCAGAGGGACTAGTTATTTTTTATTTTATTTTATTTTTTGAGTAGGAGTCTCACTCTGTCACCCAAACTGGAGTGCAGTGGCACACTCACAGCCACTGCAGCCTCGACCTGCTGGGCTCAAGTGATACTTCCGCCTCAGCCTTCCAAGTAGCTGGAACTACAAGCAGGCACCATCATGCCCCGCTGACTTTTTGATTTATTGTACAGATGAGGTCTCGCCATTTTGCTTAGGTTGATCTCAAACTCTTGGGCTCAGGCAATCCTCTCACTTCCACCTCCCAAAGTGCTGGAATTACAGGCGTATTTATAGGTGAGCCACCGTGCCCGGCATTTTTTTTTGTAAGTAAACTTTTTTGTTGAAGTATAATATATAGTTATGTGCTACAGAGTGACATTACAGTCAATGACGGACCATATACAAGTATACAACAGTGTAAGACTATAATGGGCCGGGTGCGGTGGCTTAGCCTATAATCCCAGCATTTTGGGAGGTGGAAGTGAGAGGACTGCCTGAGCCCAGGGGTTCAAGACCAGCCTGGACAACTTGATGAGACCTCATCTTTACAAAAAATCAAAAATTAGCTGCGTGTGGTAGTGCACTTCTATAGTTCCGGCTACCGAGGCTGAGGTGAAGGATCACCTAAGCCCAGCAGGTTGACGGTGGGGTGGCCATGTGTGTGGCACCGAACTCCAGCCTGGGTGACAGAATGAGACTCCAACTCAAAAAAAAAAAAAAAATACAGCTGGGCTCGGTGGCTCGGCCTGTAATCCCGCGCCTTGGGAGGCTGAGGTGAGTGGATTGCCTGAGCCCGCGGGTTCGAGACCCGCCTGGACAACTTGGCGAGACCTCATCTCTACAATAAATCAAAAAACTAGCCGGGCGTGGTAGCGCGTGCCTATAGTTCCAGCTACTTGGAAGGCTGAGGCGGAAGGATCCCTGGAGCTCAGCAGGTCGAGGTTGTGGTGGCCGGGAGCGTGCCACTGCCTTCCAGCCTGGGTGACAGAGTGAGACTCCAACTCAAAAAAAAAAAAAGCCTTATGGAATAAGGATATAAAGAAAGAAAATATTTTTGTACCACTGTGCAATGTGTGTTTTAAGCCGTGTCACTACAAAAAAGTCAAAATGTCAAAAAAATTTAAAACTTATAAAGTAAAAGATTACAGTAAGCTAAAGTTAATTTATCATTGAAGAAAAAATTTTTTTGACAATGACTTGGCCTGTTTCCCAGGCTGGAGTACAGTGGTCTGATCCTAGCTCACTGCAGCCTTGAACTCCTGGGCTCAGGGAATCTTTCTGCCTCAGTCTTTCAAGTCTCTGAAACTCCAGGCACCTGTTACCATGCCTGACAATTTATTTTTTTTTTTTTTGAGTTGGAGTCTCACTCTGTCGCCCAGACTGGAGTGCAGTGGCCGCTCCCGGCCACCGCAGCCTCGACCTGCTGGGCTCCGGTGATCCTTCCGCCTCAGCCTTCTGAGTAGCTGGAATTACAGGCGTGCGCTACCACGCCCGGCTGATTTTTTTATTTATTGTAGAGATGAGGTCTCGCTGCCCAGGCGGGTCTCGAACCCGCGGGCTCAGGCAATCCACTCACCTCAGCCTCCCAAAGGCGCGGGATTACAGGCTGAGCCACCGAGCCCGGCTGACAATTTTTTAAAATGTTTTATAGAGATGGGATCTTGTTATGTTGCTAGTCTTACACTCCTGGGCTCTAGCAATCCTCCCACCTTGGCCTCCCAAAGTGCTGGTATTACAGGACTAAGAATTTAAAAAAAAATTTTTTTTTAGTTGGAGTCTCGTTCCATCGCCCAGGCTGGAGTGCAGTGGCACACTCATGGCCACCCCAGCCTCGACCTGCTGGGCTCCAGCGATCCTCCCACCTCAGCCTTGCAAGTAGCCGGAATTACACACGCTATCAAGCCCAGCTAATTTTTTATTTATTGTAGAGATGAGGTCTTGCCAAGATGCCTGGGCTGGTCTTGAACCCGTGGGCTCAGGCAATCCACTTGCCTCGGCCTCCCAAAGTGCTGGGATTACAGGCTGAGCCACCGAGTCTGGCCAAGTGTACAGCAGTTATACCATCTACAGTAGTGTACAGTAATGTCCGAAGCCTTCAAATTCACTCTCCAGTCACTCACTAACTCAGAGCAACTTCCAATCCTGCAAACTCCATTTCTGGTAAAATCCTTGTACAAGTGTATTGTTTTTGTTTTGTTTTGTTTTGCTTTTTTGAGTTGGAGTCTCACTCTGTCACCCAGACTTGGAGTGCAGTGGCCGCTCCCGGCCACCGCAGCCTCGACCTGCTGGGCTCTGGCGATCCTTCTGCCTCAGCCTTCCGAGTAGCTGGAACTACAGGCGTGCACTACCATGCCCAGCTAATTCATTTTGATTTATTGTAGAGATGAGGTCTCGCCTGCCCAGGCGGGTCTCGAACCCGCGGGCTCAGGCAATCCACTCACCTCAGCCTCCCAAAGTCACAGGATTACAGGCTGAGCCACCGAGCCCGGCTTGTGTACTGTTTTTTATCTTTTTTTTTTTTTTTTTTTTTTTGAGTTGGAGTCTCACTCTGTCGCCCAGACTGGAGTGCAGTGGCTGCTCCCAGCCACCGCAGCCTCGACCTGCTGGGTTCCGGTGATCCTTCCGCCTCAGCCTTCCCAGTAGCTGGAACTACAGGTGTGCGCTACCACACCCAGCTCATTTTTTGATTTATTGTAGAGATGAGGTCTTGCCAAGTTGCCCAGGCGGGTCTCGAACCCACGGGCTCAGGCAATCCACTCACCTCAGCCTCCCAAAGGTGCGGGATCACAGGCTGAGCCACCGAGCCCGGCTTGTTTTTTGTCTTTTATATTATATTTTTATTGTACTTTTTCTGTGTTTAAATACATACACATAAACCGGGCGCAGTTGCTCATACCTGTAATCCCAGCACTTTGGGAGGCCGAGGTGAAAGTATTTCCTGAGCTCAGGGGCTCGAGACCTGCCTGGACAACACAGCGAGACCCCGTCTCTGCAATAAATAAAAAAAATTAGCTGTGCATGGTTGCACGTGTATGTAGTTCCAACTACTTGGAAGGCTGATGTGGAAGGATCGCCTGAGCCCAGCAGGTCGAGGCTGCAGTGGCCGTGAGCGTGAGACTCTGACTCAAATAAATAATTAAACAAATAAATAAAATACAGATGTTACAATTGCCTTCAGTATTCAGTACCATCACATCCTGTACAGATTTGTAGCCTAGGACAGGCCATACCATATAGCATAAGTGTGTAGTAGGCTAGGCCATTTCAATTTGTATACATAAATTCCATGATGCTCCTGCAAAGACAAAATCCCCTAACAACATGTTTCTCAGTTGTATCTCCACTGTCAAGCAATGAGTGACTACACACAGAAAAGTACACCAGGCACAAGTATACACCTGATCACACCTGAGTAACCATTACCTGTGCAACCTGAAACAGAACACAGAGGTCCCTTCTGCACTCCGAGTCACTGCCTCCAGGGATAAGCACTATCATGGCCTCTATCACCATGTATTCTTTTGCCTATTTTTGAACTTTAAGTCAATGGAATAATAGTATGTACTGCTTTTATCTCTGGCTTCTCTTTCTCAATGAGATTTTTGATAAGTATAAAATACTTTGCTCAGTGTCATTGCTATATTTTATTCTATTAGTATGACTGTATTATAATTTATTTATTCATCCCACTGTTGATAGAAATTTGGGGTGTTTCCAGCTTTGACTATTACAAATTGTGCATGTCTCTTGGGACACAGGTATATGCTTTCTGCTGGGGGAAATATATATTTAAGAGTGGAACTGTTGGCCGGGAGCGGTGGCTCACACCTATAATCCTAGCACTTTGGGAGGCTAAGGTGAGAGGATTGCCTGAGTCCAAGTGTTCCAGATCCAGCCTGGGCAACTTGGTGAAACCTCATTTCTACAATAAATAAAAAAATTAGCCAGGTTTGGTGGTGCGTTCCTGTAATTCCGGCTACTCGGAAGGCTGAGGCTGAAGGATCACCTAAGCCCAGCAGGTCAAGTCTGTGGTGGCCTCGACCTGCTGGGCTCTGGCGATCCTTCCGCCTCAGCCTTCTGAGTAGCCGGAATTACAGGCATGCGCTATCACGCCCGGCTGATTTTTTTGATTTATTGTAGAGATGAGGTCTCGCTGCCCAGGTGGGTCTCGAACCTGCAGGCTCAGGCAATCCACTCACCTCAGCCTCCCAAAGGCGCGGGATTACAGGCTGAGCCACCGAGCCCGGCTAAACCTGTTCTTCTAACAGTGGCTAAGAACAGTGAGACTTCAAGAGACCCCAACATCATCACATGGTGCTCTAAATACAACCAGGGCCCTATGTGTCTGCACAGGTTTCTCCACTTACGTCAATGTCATTCCACCTGTGTAATAGCCATAGCGCAGAACTGCTGGGGTATGGGCAGATTGTTCTCAGAGCCTCACGAGGAAGGGAAGGTCACTGGCTGGTCCCTTTCTGAGATGCTTCTAATTTATGGTACCTTGATTTCCTTGCCACTGTCAATGCCTACAAGCAGTGTTTCCTCAATGGTTGGGCCTGTCCTGACATCATTCTCCCTGACCCAGGTGTTCAACCCTGGAAGGCACGGAGTTCACTGCATCTCTAAAATAATTTTCTGTATTTTCCTTGGGAAAGATGGTGGCTCTCCTAAGGCTTGCGTAATGCGTTCCATCACTTTGAAGCGCTGGTCATTAAGGGCAAACACCCTGGTTAGTTTACTGCTCATGGTGGGAGAGGTGAAGGCCAATAGTACCCATGGCCCTCTGGGGTTCTGGATTATCATGAGGGACTGGTTTTCCTGGAGACTCTCTTTGAGGAGACCTAGGCCCGGAATGGCCAGGGGCCCTCAGTGTATTACCCTGATGCCAGGGCAAAAAAAAAAAAGGAGTCATTTTCTATTACTTGCAGCTAGAAATCCTTGAGGCAGGACAACTGAATAATCCCCTTTTTCAGATGGATACATTGAGATTTAGAGACCAGCCCATGCTCATGCAATGTGAGAGTTTCCGAGATGAGACCAGAACTCAGCTAGACTCAGCGGGACAGAAATATAGCTGGTAGGTGGGAGCCTAGGTAAGGAAGAACTTCCTCACAAGTAGAGCTGCCTCGCCAGGTAGGAAGTCCCCTGTTACCAGAGGTATGCGAGCAGATCTGGGGAGATGTAAGGGGGAGGCCAGCAGGATAACTCCCGTTCTCTTCTTCCTTGTGGCTTATACATGTGACCATTTGTCCAACCCAGATTTCTCTTGGTGAACTCAGGAGCATAAGGATGAAAACCCAGCTCCTGGTGAGCAACTTCAAGTTCCCATAATCTCTTTACCAGCTGGCCTGGCTCTGGCCCATGACACAACCGCTGCTAGTCCTGTGTCTCAGAACAACATCGTGGCATTTATTGGCCTCCGTCACTTTAATGAAAAAGCCCCTACAGCAAACAAATACAAGCACAGACATTTGCAACTAATTATGGTATTGCTGATCAGTCAAATTTCATTGCAAATTGCATGTTGATATTGATAGTGGGTGAGTCAAGAATTAACTGGTTGTCTGGAAAAGTGACACAGGCACCCAGGCCTAGATTAATAATTAAATTTAAACTCAGTCAAACACTCTGAAGAAGAGGAAAAAGCAGATTAGCGTTGCCCCAAGATTGCTTGTTTTACCCAGCCATCTCCTGCCAATGTGCCTGGCTTCTAAGGGAAGCCCATCCTGCTTCAGGATACTCCCACTTCGGGAGACCGCAGGGCACTGAGTATTCCAGGCTTTAATTCTTGGTTTGTGAAATTGCAGCTTTGAGTGGTGTGGGGAGGGGAAGACTGCCCTCCGTTCCCGTCCACTGCTGAGAAGCCCACTCAGGAGGCTTCCTGGAGGACAGGCATCTCCTGCCATAGCACACAGCACTCCTGGCCTCCCATTTGTTGTTCCTGGGCCAGGGGACTATAACCTACCTTGAAAGCCCAGGTGGGTCCCCCAGGTCAGGTAGGACTGCAGAAGGGCGAGTTCAGAGAAGATGGGTGAGGAGCCCACATAGCCTTACAAAGCTCCCTACTTAGCCTTTCTGCCCATATGCCTACGAAGTCCAGAGGAAAGGCAATCCTAGCTTGGCAGGGAGGCCAGAAGATGGATAGGCAATGTCCTCAGGATTGAGCCTTCAGTGATGTCTGGAATGTGTCACTGTGTCCCTTCAACTGGGGAGGAAAGCAGGAAGGAGATACAGACCAGGCAGACTACACAGGTGTCAAAGGAAGGCATCTGCATCCCTGTAAGGTGCAGAGATGCAGGACAGTGACCACCTTGAGCTTAGCAACACTGAGCACGCCCAGTCAGCCCAGAGCAGACGGTGAACCGACCAGTCCACAGTGTCCACTGAGCCACTGCCCTCGCTCCACAAGCCTGTGCAGAGGAAAGGTCTTAATTTTCATCCTCTAGATTGAGGGTCAAAACACAAATGTCTACAGGAAAGTGGGCCAGTCAGGAAAGGGGAGAATTGGCAAGCTGAGCCTGATTGGAAGGGGGTGGCCATGACTCACTTCCAGAGATTGCCTGGAAACAATAGGAGTTGGCATTTAGAAAAAGGTTTAGGCCCGGGATATAAATGTGGAAGTTGTCAGCAACTGAATGGTGTATAAAGCCAGCACACTGAAGGAGACAATCAAGGGCATGAGTGTAGATAAGAGATAAGAGGAGGTCCAAGGACGAGCCTTGGAGACGAGGGGCCAGAAGGGGAGACAGAGCCGGGCTCGGTGGCTCAGCCTGTAATCCCGCGCCTTTGGGTGGCTGAGGTGAGTGGATTGCCTGAGCCCGCGGGTTCGAGACCCGCCTGGGCAGCGAGACCTCATCTCTACAATAAAAAAAAAAAAAATCAGCTGGGCGTGGTAGCGCATGCCTGTAATTCCGGCTACTCGGAAGGCTGAGGCGGAAGGATCGCTGAGCCCAGCAGGTCGAGGCTGTGGTGGCCGGGAGCAGCCACTGCACTCCAGTCTGGGTGACAGAGTGAGACTCCAACTCAAAAAAAAAAAAAAAAAAAAAGGGAGACAGAGAAGGAGCAACTAGAGAGCTAGGAGGGAGAATGGGAGAGAGTGGCCACGAGCAGACGCCAGAAAAGGAGAGACGAGCTCTTCCATGCCACAGAGATGCAAGGAAGGTGAGGCCCGAGAACTGCCCCCTGAATTGAACAACATGGGAGTCCTTGACAAAGCTAGTTTAGCTGTAGTGATGGGGGCTAAAGCCTGGTGGGAGTAGGGAGGAGAAAGGAAGGGAGGGGAGGGCTTGAAGGCAGCCAAGAGAGTCAGTCCCTTCTAGGAGCTGGGCCGTGCAGAGGAGAGAAGAAATGGGTGAGAGTTTGAGGGGGATCTAAGGTCAAGAGGAAGGTTTTCTTTCAGAGAGAAAAATCGCAGATTTTTGTGTGCTGCCGGAAACGATCCTGGAGAGAGGGAGGTTTCGACGCTGTGGGTGAGAAGGGGGCTAGGTGTTGGCGTGAAGCCCTTGAGGAGGCGGGAGGGGATGGCATCTGGTGCACAAAAGGGGGCTGCCCCGAAATAGGCGCACGGACGGCTCACCGTGTCAGCGGGATGGAGGGCGGAGTGGATGGGCACAGATGCAGGTGGGCGGGAGGAGTAGTGGCGGGGCCTGTGCAACTTCTGAGGGCTTCTATTTTCTTAGCAAAATCGGAAGAGGTTGTCAGCGGAGAGTGAGGTGGAAGAGGAGGTGTGAAGCAGTCGTCTAGGAGAGGGGTGTGTGAATAGGCTGAGGGATGTAGTAGGATTACTGGGCAGCTTTCAGGGCTCACTTAGGGAGGTTGTGGTCACTAATTTTTTTTTTTTTTTTGAATTGGAGTCTCACTCTGTTGCCCAGACAGGAGTGCAGTGGCCACTCCCGGCCACCGCAGCCTCGACCTGCTGGGCTCCGGCGATCCTTCCGCCTCAGCCTTCCGAGTAGCCGGAATTACAAGCATGCGCTACCACGCCCAGCTGATTTTTTTATTTATTGTAGAGATGAGGTCTTCCTGCCCAGGCGGGTCTCGAACCGGGCTCAGGCAATCCACTCACCTCAGCCTCCCAAAAGCGTGGGATTACAGGCTGAGCCACCGAGCCCGGCTTGTGGTCACTAATTTGAAGTGAGACTGCTCAGCCCAATCTCAGGATTGTCTTCAGTGCTAAACAGCCTGTGGGTTCCCGTGTGGAGGGGATGGAGGGTTGAATTGAACCAGGATATTGGGTCATACACTCCAAGATGGTGAGGAGGGAAGTGAGCACCACAGGGGTGGGGGATAATGAATATCCTCCCGAGCAGTGGGTTCTAAGAGGATCTGTTGGACAGGGACACTGGAGAGAGGGAGCTGGAGAGAAAGGCGGTGTTTATGGAGAGTGGGATGCATGAAATTGAGATGATGAAGGGATTGCATTGACAGATAACGACTAGTTCGAAATCTGGCTCTGGAAGCAAGAGGCTGAGGTACTGTGGAAGATTGTGAAGGGGAGGTCAAGGGGCTGAGAGGCCGGCTAGTCTACATGAACGCTGACATTAAAAACTGTAGGAGGGGGCAACCCCCTTGGGTCCCCTCCCACTGTGGGAGCTTTTCTGTCTTCTCAATCAACATTGCTTTCTCAAACAAAAACGAACAAACAAAAACTGCAGGAGGGGCTGAGCACATTGGCTAACCTGAAAACTCGGCACTTTGGGAGACTGAGGTGAGAGGACTGCCTGAGCCCAGGGTTCAAGATCAGCCTGACCAACATGGCAAGATCTCATCTCTATAATAAAAAATTAGCCGGGTGTGGTGGCATTCACCTGTAGTCCCAGTCACTCGGAAGGCTGAGGCAGAAGGATTGCCTGAGTCTAGCAGGTTGAAACTATAGGGAGCCATGATCATGTTACTGCACTCCAGCCTGGGCGATACAGTAAGTGCCCGACTGAAACAAACAAACAAACAAACAAACAAACAAACAGCACCAAAGGTGGAGTGATAGAGAATGACTGGGGACCAGGAGCTAACATCTTCAAGGAATGAGGGGAGTGATCCAGGTTCTAGAAGTGACCGCAAAAAGGAGAAATGGTGGTCTTGTCTGATGACAAGGTGTTCAAATGTGGGTGTTTCTAAGGAGGAAGGCAAACTGTCTAGAAGAGGCACTAAGGAGAAAAACGGGTGCCTATCCACCCCTAGACCCAGCAATACAAGGACCACAGAGGGAAAATGACCATCTCTTGAGCGGCGCAGAGAGAGCAGAGACCACACAGAAGCGGTAGCTTTCCGTTAGAGCAGGACAGTGAAGGGGACATTCAGAACTGAGGCTGAGAATATGAGGCCACACCATGAGTTTCAGAGAGTCATAAAGGATTTGCGGAAATGGGGTGGAATGGGAGACGATGTCAGAAAAGCCAGGCTTGATGGCTCAGCCTGTAATCCCGCGTTTTGGGAGGCTGAGGTGAGTGGATTGCCTGAGCCCACGGGTTCGAGACCCACCTGGGTAACTTGGCGAGACCTTGTCCCTACAATAAATCAAAAAGTAGCCGGGCGTGGTAGCGCGCGCCTGTAGTTCCAGCTACTTGGAAGGCTGAGGCCAAAAGATCGCCGGAGTCCAGCAGGTTGAGGCTGCAGTGGCCAGGAGCAGCCACTGCACTCCAGTCTGGGTGACAGAGTGAGACTCCAACTAAAAAAAAAAAAAAAAAAAGAAAGAAAGAGAAGAGAGGAAAAGCCTTTCTGGGGTCAGAGCAGTGGACCGCTGGAGATCTGGGCAGAAATTTCTCCCATATTCCAGTGCAGGTCTCCTCATGCGCTGCAAAAGGGAACTGGCCTCACCAGCCTTCAAACGGAGGTGGCATGCTTGGCTCAGGCACCCTCGGTGGTGAGATCCTTCCCCACCTCTGCACTGCCCCTTGGCCCCCTCGGGCCCCCCACAGAACTCCTGCCCCTTCACAGGTGGGCCTGGAAGGAGCCCCGGTTGAATCCTTGGTCAAGCCGTGCTGAGCTGCATCACCCTGAACAAGAGGAACTCATTCTCCGTATGTCTCAGTTTCCTTTTCTGAAAAGACAGAATAACAAAACCCAGTTCCTTGAGGATTCCTAAGGGGGGGGGGCATAAGCTGAGAAACACAAATAGCTCAATGTGGTGCTTACAACCTAGGGGTTGGTTCACACTGGTCCATCCTCCTGGGGTCATCCCCATGCAACCACATGACCAAAGGCAGGCACTGACCAGGGATATTTGATACACAGATAGGAGGCAACTTACCGGCGTGTGCCTGTAGTTCCAGCTACTTGGAAGGCTGAGGCGGAAGGATTGCCAGAGCCCTGCAGATCGAGGCTGCGGTGGCCGGGAGCAGCCACTGCACTCCAGTCTGGGCAACAGAGAGAGACTCCAACTCAAAAAGAAAAGAAAAGAAAAGAAAAGAAAAGCAGCCAGGTTCAGTGGCTCAGCCTGTAATCCCACGCCTTTAGGAGGCTGAGGTGAGTGGATTGTCTGAGCCCGTGGGTCCGAGACCCGCCTGGGCAGGCGACACCTCATCTCTACAATAAATCAAAAAATTAGCCAGCTGTGGTAGCGCGCCCTGTAGTTCCAGTACTGGGAAAGGCTGAGGGGAAGGATCGCCGGAGCCAGCGGGTCGAGGCTGCCGTGGCCGGGAGCGGCCACTGCGCTCCAGTCTGGGCGACAGTGAGACTCCAACTCAAAAAAAAAAAAAAAAGAAAAGAAAAGCGAAAGACAGAGTCTCACGGGGCTTGGCGTCCTGGCGTGAGGGATGCTGGCAAGTCCTGGGCCTCTATGGGTACTGACAGGAACAGGGATAAAAGGCCTGAAGATAGGAGTCCTGAGGGGCCCAAGGCTGATTGTTGGCAGGTGGAAGAGAGAGTTTTTTATTCCTGCAAAGTAGTATGAAGGTCCTAGGAGGGGCAGTCTTCCCAGAGCAGGTGGGTCTCCAGCTCCATCTTTTTTTTTTTTTTTTTTTTTTGAGTTGGAGTCTCACTATGTCACCCAGGCTGGAGTGCAGTGTCATGTTCATAGTCACCAGAGCCCCCACATGCTGGGCTTAGGCGATCCCTCCACTTCAGCCTTCCAAGTAGCTGGAACTACAGGCAGGCACCACATGTCACTCTATCGCCCAGGCTGGGGTGCAGCGGCCGCTCCTGGCCACCGCAGCCTCAACCTGCTGGGCTCTGGTGACCCTTCCGCCTCAGCCTTCCAAGTAGCTGGAACTATAGGCGCGCGCTACCATGCCCGGCTAATTTTTTATTTTTATTTATTTTTATTTTTTTTTTTTTTTGAGTTGAAGTCTCACTCTGTCACCCATACTGGGGTGCAGTGGCCGCTCCCGGCCACTGCAGCCTAGATCTGCTGGGCTTCAGTGATCCTTCCGCCTCAGCCTTTCCCAAGTAGCTAAAACTCAGGCATGTACTACCACCCCTACCTTTTTTTTGATTTATTGTAGAGATGAAGTCTCGCCAAGTTGCCCAGGCGGGTCTCCAAGCCGTGGGCTCAAGGCAATCCACTCACCCTGGCCTCCCAAAGCGCAGGATTACAGGCTAAGCCACCAAGCCTGGCCTAATTTTTTATTTTTATTGTAGAGATGAGGTTTCACCCAGTTGCCCAGGTAGGTCTCGAACCCGTGGGCTCAGGCAATCCACTCGCCTTGGCCTCCCAAAGTGCTGGAATTATAGCCGTGAGCCACCGCACCCGGCCTAGCTCCATCTTTACTCCTAGGTAATAATATTAATCAACACTCTTTATGGAAGTGATGCTAAACCACAGACAAGTCAATGAAAGAACTGTCCAGAAATAGACTCATATATGGCATATATCTGTGTTAATAAACTTGGTCCTTAAAAAAGTAGAAATAAGAAGCATGATTTATTTTGGGGGAGAGGAAGGAGGGACAATTGGGTAACTCATTGAGACAACATAAGTCTAGATCTTTACTGCAGACCTCATACTGAATGGATTCAGATGAATTAAAAAGCTAGTGTAAAAATGTGGCATTGGTGTAAGTATAGAAATAGATAAAAATAGATCCAGGTCAGGCATAGTGGCTCAGTCAGTAATCCCAGAATTTTGGGAGGCTGAGACAGGAGGATTGCCCTAACCAAGGGGTTTGAAACCTGTCTGGGCAAATTACCAAGACCTCACCTCTACAATAAATAAAAAATCAGCTGGGTGTGGTGGCTCTCGCCTGTGATTCTAGCTGCTTAGAAGGTGATGCCGAGCCAGGCTCGGTGGCTCAGCCTGTAATCCCGCACCTTGGGAGGCTGAGGTGAGTGGATTACCTGAGCCCGCGGGTTCAAGACCTGCCTGGGCAACTTGGCGAGACCTCATCTCTACAATAAATCAAAAAAGCCAGGCTCGGTGGCTCAGCCTGTTCCCCCCGCCTTTTGGGGGCTGAGGTGAGTGGATTGCCTGAGCCCGCGGGGTTTGAGACCCCCCTGGGCAAATTGGCGAGACCTCATCTTACAACAAATAAAAAAAAAAAATTTGCCGGGCGTGGTAGCGTGAGCCTGTAATTCCAGCTACTTGGAAGGCCGAGGTGGAAGGATCGGCGGGGCCCAGCAGGTCGAGCCTGCGGTGGCCGGGAGCATGTCACCGCACTCTGGTCTGGGCGACGGAGTGAGACACCAACTCAAAAAAAAAAAAAAAATTAGCTGAGCGTGGTAGTGGGTGCCTGTAGTTCCAGCTACTTGGAAGGCTGAGTGGAAGGATCGCCCGAGCCCAGCAGGCCGAGGCTGCGGTGGCTGGGAGCAACCACTGCAGTCCAGTCTGGCCAACAGAGTGAGACTCCAACTCAAAAAAAAAAAAAATTAGCCCGGTGGGGTGACACTCACCTGTGGTTCTAGCTACTTGGAAGGCTGAGGCGAAAGGATCACCTGAACCCAGTAGGACGAGGCCGCAGTGGCCGTGAGCATGCCACTGCATTCCAGCCTGGACAAAAGAGTGAGACCCCAACTCAAAAATATATATATAACCAGGTTCGGTGGCTCAGCCCGTAATCCCGCGCCTTTGGGAGACTGAGATGAGTGGATTGCCTGAGCTCGTGGGTTCGAGACCCGCCTAGGCAGCGAGACCTCATCTCTACAATAAATAAAAAAATCAGCCAAGCATGGTAGCGCATGCCTGAAATTTCCCGGCTATTTGGGAAGGCTGAGGCAGAAGGATCGTGGAGCCCAGCAGGTTGAGGCTGCGGTGGGGGAGTGGCCACTGCACTCCAGTCTGGGCGACAGAGTGAGACTCCAACTCAAAAAAAAACCCCAAAAAACAATTAGCTGGGCATGGTGGCACATGCCTGTAGTTCCAGCTACTTGGAAGGCAGAGGCAGAAGGATTACCTGAGCCTAGCAATTAGAGGCTGTGGTGGCCATGAGCATGCCACTGCACTCCAGCCTGGGTGACAGAGTGATCCAACTCAAAAAAACCCCAAAACATATATATATGATATCTTCTCTTTGTTGCTGTTAAATGCATTTATTTTTAGATACTGATTTTTTTAAAAGTCCAGGAAACTTGCTGAATTATAGATTAATTCTAATTATTTATAGATTTCAAATTTTTCTTCTGCATATAACAATAACATGCATAAATAATGGCAGTTTTGTTTTTTCTTTTACAATCTTTATTCCTTTTCTTTCTTTCTCTTTATTACTATGCTTGCCAGAACCTCCAGTACAATGTAGAATAAAAGTGATAGTAATGAGTATCTTTGTTTTGTTCCAGTTTTTTTTTTTTTTTTTTTTTTTTTGAGTTGGAGTCTCGCTCTGTCGCCCAGACTGGAGTGCAGTGGGCCCCTCCCGCCACCGCAGCTCGACTCTGGGCTCCGGCGATCCTTCCGCCTCACTTCCTAGTAGCCGGAATTACAGGCGCGTGCTACCACGCCCCGGTTGATTTTTTTATTTATTTTAGAGATGAGGTCTCGCTGCCCAGGTGGGTCTCGAACCCGCGGGCTCCGGTAATCCACTCACCTCAGCCTCCCAAAGGCGCGGGATTACAGGCTGAGCCACTGAGCTCGGCTTTGTTCCAGTTTTAAAGGGAAAGCTTTAATGTTTCACCACTAAGTATGATGCTTGCTTTAGTCACTTTTTTATTTTTTTGAGTAGGAGTCTAACTCTTTCACCCAGGCTGGAGTGTAGTGGCACGCTTATTGCCACCACAGCCTCAATTTGCTGGTCTCAGGCGATCCTTCCGCCTCAGCCTTCCAAGTAGCTGGAACCACAGGTGTGCGCCACCATGCCCAGCTAATTTTTCGATTTATTGTGAAGACGAGGTCTCACCATGTCCAGGCTGATCTCGAACCTGTGGGCTCAGGCAATCCTCTTGCCTCTCCAAAGTGCTGGGATTGCAGGCGTGAGCCACTACACCCAGCTGCTTTAGTCAGTTTTTAAAAGACAGCCTTTATAAGAGTATAAAAGTTTATTTACATTTCTAGTTTAGAAAATATTTTTTTTTTTAAATCGTTCATTTAATTTAATTGATGTTGAAGTTTATCAAATGCTTTTTCTGTATCCATTGAGATAGTCATGTAATTTTTCTCCTTTAATTTGTCAGAATAATTAATTACATTAACCGGTTTTTGTTTTTTGAGTTGGAGTTTCACTCTGTTGCCCAGGCTGGAGTGCAGTGGCATACTCACAGCCACTGCAGCTTCAACCTGTTGGGCTCAGGTGATCCTTCCATCTCAGCCTTCCAAGTAGCTGGAATTACAGGCATGCACCACCATGCCCGGCTAATTTTTTGATTTATTGTATAGATGAGGTCTCGCCAGGTTACCCATGCTGGTCTCGAACCTGTGGGCTCAGGTAATCCTCTCACCTCAGCCTCTCAAAGTGCTGGGATTACAGGTGTGAACCACCAAGACCAGCCATTTTTGTTTTTATTTTTATTTATTTATTTATTTTTATTTTATTTTATTTTTTTGAGTTGGAGTCTCACTCTGTCAGCCAGGCTGGAGTGCAGTGGCCGCTCCCGGCCACCGCAGCCTCGACCTGCTGGGCTCCGGCGATCCTTCTGCCTCAGCCTTCCGAGTAGCCGGAATTACAGGCGCGCACTACCACACCCGGCTGATTTTTTGATTTATTGTAGAGATGAGGTCTTGCTGCCCAGGTGGGTCCGGAACCCGCGGACTCACGCAATCCACTCACCTCAGCCTCCCAAAGGCGCGGGATTACTGGCTGAGCCACCAAGCCCGGCTCATTTTTGTTTTTAACGCTAACCAAACTTGCATTCTTAGGATTAAATACATGTTGGTGATTATATGTATTATCCTTGTTATATGTTGCAAATTTTGTTTAACTATACTTTGTTTAGGGTTTCTATATCTATGTTCATAAGTGAGATTGGCCTTTAATTTTCCCATATTGACCTTGTGATTCAGGGGTCAGGGTCACATTAGCTCCATAAAATGAGTTTAGAAAGATAACTTTGGGTCTTTGGAAATAGAAACTTTTATTTATTTACTTTTGAGTAGGAGTCTTACTCTGTCACCCAGGCTAGAGTACAGTGGCACACTCATGGTCGCCACAGCCTCGACCTGCTGAGCTCAGCTGACCCTTCCACCTCAGCCTTCCAAGTGGCTGGAACTACAGCCACCATGCCTGGCTAATTTTTTTTATTTATTGTAGAGACGAGGTCTTGCTAAGTTGCCCAGACTGGTGTCGAACTCCTGGACTCAGGCAATCTTCTCGACTCCACCTCCCAAAGTGGTGGGATTACAGGTGTGAGCCACTGCACCCAGCAGGACTAGAAACTTTTAAACATCCAGAAGAGTTTATATATAAGACATTTTTTCTTGAATATTCAATATAATTCACAGATAAAGCTATCTGAACTTGGATTATTCTTTGTGGGAAGATTTTTAATTATTATTTCAATCTCTTTAATAGTTATAGGACAGCTGGGTATGGTTGCTCAGGCCTGTAATTCCAGCACCTTGGGTGGTTGAGACAGAAAGGTTGCTTGAGACCAGGAGTTTGTTTGAGACCAGCCTAGACAGTACAGTGAAACTTCCTTTCTACAAAAAATGAATAAAATTAGCTGGGAATCTGGGTGCAATGATTTATGCTTGTAATCCCGGATCTTAGGAAGGCTGAGGTGAGAGGATTGCCTGATCTCAGGGGTTGGAGACCAAACTGGGCAACATGGTAAGAGATGATCTCTACAAAAATTAAAAAATTAGCTGGACAAATTAACCAGGTATGGTGACACGTGCCTATAGTCCCAGCTTCTTGGAAGGTTGAGGCAGAAGGATTGCCTTAATTCAGAAGGTTGAGGCTGCAGTAGCCGTGATCATGCCACTGCACTCCAGCCTGGGCTACAGAGTAAGACTCAAAAAATAAAAAAATAAAAAGGGCAAGCCTCACAGGTCCCCTCCGACTGTGGGAGCTTTTCTGTCCTCTCAATAAATCCTGTTTTCTCAACGGAAGAAAGAAAGAGAGAGAGAGAGAGAGAGAGAGAAAAGAAAGAAAGAGAGAGAGAGAGAGAAAGAAAGAAACCGGGGGCAGTGGCATGCACCTATAGTCCCAGCTACTAGGGAGGCTGAGGTAGGAGGATTGCTTAAGCCTAGGAGATCAAGGCTGCAGTGAGCCAAGATCATGATGCCACTACACTCCAGCCAGGCAACAGAGTGAGACTTTGTGCAAATCCAGTCTGGGCAACAGAGTGAGACTCCAATCAAAAAAAAAAAAAAGAAATAAAAAGTTATGGAACTATTTATGTTTCCCATTTCTTCATTTGTCAGTTGGTAAATTATTATTTCTAGGAATTTTCCATTTCATCTCAATGTTTTACAAATTTATTGGCATTAAGTTGTTTATATCTTCTTAGTATCTTTTAGATGTATATGTAAGGGTCCCCAACCACTGGGCCTGTTAGAAACCAGGTTTCATCTATATTTACAGCCCTCCCCATCATTGCATTACCTCCTGAGCTCTGCCTCCTGTCAGGTCAGCAGCAGCTTTACATTCTCATAGGAGTGCAAACCCTATTGTGATCTGCGCATGCGAGAGATCTAGAATTAAAGTGCACAATAAGTGTACTGTACTTGAATCATCCCGAAACTACCCCCGATCCATGGAAAAATTGTCTTCCATGAAAGGGTCCCTGATGCCATAAAGGTTGGGGACTACTGATATAGAATCTCTTGCAATGTCATCTTCATTCCTAATATTATTTTTTCATTCTCTTTTTTAACTCACCACAGTTTTATCCATTTAATTAGTCTTTTTGAAGAACAAAGTTGTTTGTTGTTGTTGTTATTATTATTATTATTTGAGTTGGAGTCTCACTCCGTTGCCCAGACTGGATTGCACTGGTATGGTTACAGCGACCACAGCCTTTACCTACTGAGTTCAGGCAATCCTTCTCCCTCTGCCTTCCAAATAGGTGGAACCAAAGGCACATACCACCACACCCAGCTAATTTTCTATATATTTATTTATTGAGTTGGAGTCTCACTCTGTCACCCAGATTGGAGTGCAGTGGCCACTCCCGGCCACCGCAGCCTCGACCTGCTGGGCCCTGGAGATCCTTCCGCCTCAGCCTTCCAAGTAGCCAGAATTACAGGCGCGCGCTACCATGCCCGGCTAATTTTTTAATTTTATTGTAGAGATGAGGTCTCACCTGTCCAGGTGGGTCTCGAACCCGCGGGCTTTGGCAATCCACTCACCTCAGCCTCCCAAAGGCGCGGGATTACAGACTGAGCCACTGAGCCTGGCTCACCTACAAAATTTTTAATGTAATATTTCCACTATTTCAGTAGTTCCCCCCCTTATCCACAGATTGACTTTCTGTGGCTTCATTTACCCATGGTCAACCATGGTCTGAAAATATTAAATGAACATTTCCAGAAATAAACAATTCATATGTTTTAGACCAGGTGTGGTGGCTCACACCTGTAATCCCAGCACTTTGGGAAGCGGAGGCAAGAGGATTGCCTGAGCCCAGGAGTTTGAGACTAGCGTGGGCAACTTAGCAAGACCTCGTCTACAATAAATCAAAAAATTAGCTGGGTGTGATGGCATGTGCTGGTGGTTCCAGCTACTTGGAAGGTTGAGGCGGAAGGATCACCTGAGCTAGCCTGGGTGATAGAATCAGACACCGACTCAAAATATAAACAAAAAATAAAAATAAATTCACAAGTTTGAAGTTGCATGCCGTTCTGAGTAATGTTATGAAATTTCACACTGCCCTGCTCTGTGCTGCCAGGGATATGATGTGTCCCTTTGTCCAGTGTGTCCACGCTATATACGTGGCCTGCCTGTTAGTAGCTGTCTGGGTTATCAGATGCACTGTCGTGGTGTCACCGTGTTTGGGTTAGGTAACCCTCTTTCACGGCATAATGGTCCCAAAGCATGAAAGTTGTAATGCTGGCATGTTATAATTGTTCCCTTTTATTTATTTGTTATTAATATCTTACTTTGGGCTGGGTTTGGTGGCTCAGCCTATAGTCCCAGCACTTTGGGAGGCCGAGGCAAATGGCGAGACTTTGTCTCTACAATTAAAAAAAAAAAAAAAAAAGTAGCCGGGCTCAGTGGCTCAGCCTATAATCCCGCGCCTTTGGGAGGCTGAGGTGAGTGGATTGCCTGAGCCCGCGGGTTCGAGACCCGCCTGGGCAGCGAGACCTCATCTCTACAATAAATAAAAAAAAATCAGCTGGGCTATGGTAGCGCCTGCCTGTAATTCCGGCTACTTGGAAGGCTGAGGCGGAAGGATCACCGGAGCCTAGCAGGTCAGGCTGCGGTGGCCGGGAGCGGCCACTGCACTCCAGTCTGGGCGACAGAGTGAGACTCCAACTCAAAAAAAAAATTAGCCAGGTGTAGAAGCATGTGCCTGTAGTTCCAGCTACTTGGAAGTCTGAGGCAGAAGTCTCGCCGGAGCCCAGCAGGTTGTCACTGGGGTGAATGTGAGTGTGCCACAGCACACCAACCTGAGTGACAGAGTGAGACTCCAACTAAAAAAAAACTTACTTTGACTAATTTATAAATTAAACTTTATCGTAGATATGTATGTGTAAGAAAAGACATTGTATATAAGGCTTAGTGCTATCCACAGTTTCATGAATCCAGTTGGGGTATTGGAACATATCACTCATAGATAAGGGGGACTACAGTATTCACTTATTTTTCTTATGAATTGGTAGGTGTTCTTTACATATTCTGGATTCAAGTCATTTACTAATTATATGCTTTATAAATATTTCCTTACTTTGTATCACTCTTGTAATGGTATTTTGAGTAACAGAAAATTTTAATTTTAGTATAGTTCAATTTGTGCATTTTTTGCATGTGTTTAGTTTAATACTTTTTTCTCTATGTCTATGCTGAAATCATAAAGATATCTTCCTATTGTATCTTCTAAAGTCTTTATTATTATTATTATTATTATTTGTTTTTTGGCTTTTTTTTTTGAGTCGGAGTCTCACTCTGTTGCCCAGACTGGAGTGCAGTGGCCGCTCCCGGCCACTGCAGCCTCGACCTGCTGGGCTCCAGCGATCCTTCTGCCTCAGACTTCCAAGTAGTCAGAATTACAAGCGTGCGCTACCACGCCTGGCTGATTTTTTATTTATTGTAGAGATGAGGCCTCGCCAAGTTGCCCAGGCGGGTCTCGAACCCGCGGGCTCAGGCAATTCACTCACCGCAGCCTCCCAAAGTCGCGGGATTACAGGCTGAGCCACCGAGCCCGGCTAGCTTTATGTTTTTTAACTCACACCTGCAATTCTGCTTTAGGAGGCTGAGGTGGGAGGGTCAGTTGAGTTCAGGAGTTTAAGGTTGCAGTGAGCTACGATCGTGCCACTGTACTCTAGGCTCAGCAATAGAGCAAGAGCCATCTCTAAAAACAAAAAAATTTTAAAAAGAAATTAAAAGTGAAGTAAGCCAGGTGTGGTGGCTCACACCTGTAATCCTAGCACTTTGGGAGGTAGAGGTGAGATGATTGCCTGAGCCCATGGGTTCAAGATGAGCCTGGGCAACTTGGCAAGACCTTATCTCAAAAAAAGTCAAAAAAATTAGCTGAGCATGGTGGCACGTCCTGTATTTCCAGCTACTTGGAAAACTGAAGCAGAAGGATCGCCTGAGCCTAGCAGGTAGAGGCTGCGGTGGCCATGAGCATGCCACTTGCACTCCAGCCTGGGCAACCAAGTGAGACTCTGACTCAAAAAAGATAAAAATAAATAAATGAATAAATAAATAAATAAATGTTTTACTTTTTTGCCTCTTCCAGCGAAGATTTTTTAAAATATAATAATTCATCGGCTAGGCATGGTGGCTCATGCTTGTAATCCCAGCATTTTGGGAGGCGGAGGGGAGAGAATTGCCTGAGTCCAGGGGTTGGATACCAGCCTGGGCAAATTGGCAAGACTGTGTCTCTGCAATAAATAAATAAATAATTAGCCAGCATTATGGCGCATGCCTGTAGCTCCAGCTACTCGGGAAGCTGAGGCAGAGGGATTGCCTGAGCCCAGAGGGCCGAGGCTGCAGTGGCTATGAGTGTGCCATTGCACTCCAGCCCAAGTGAAAGAGTGAGACCCCAACTCAAGATAAATGAATAAATAAGATAATAATAATTTGACTTTCTTGTATTTTGTTGAGGATTTTTATATTTATATTTTTAGGAGATATTGATCTGTGGGGGTCTTTTCTTGTAATAGCCTTGTCTGGTATTGACGTCAAGTTAACACTGGGCTTTATATACAAACTTTAAAGTTGACAATTTGATGGCCTTTAGTACATTCACAATGTTGTGCACCCACCACCTCTATCTAGTTCCAAAATGTTATCATCACTGCAAAAGGAAACCCTGCGCCCATAAAGCATTTGCTCTCCATTCCATCTTGTCCCACAATACCCCCAGGCCCTGGCAATCCCCAACCTGGATTCTGTTTCTATGGATTTGCCTATTATGGATACTTCATTTAAATGGAATCATACTGTATATGGCCTTTTGTATCTGGCTTTTTCACTTAGCAGGATGTTTTTGAGGCTCGACTACAAACAGCTCATCGGTACTTAATTCCTTTTTAATGAATGAATAGTGCTCCATTGTGTTTACAAATGTAATTTTTTTTTTTTTTTTTTGAGTTGGAGTCTCACTCTGTCGCCCAGACTGGAGTGCAGTGGTCACTTCCGGCCACCGCAGCCTCGCCTGCTGGGCTCCGGCGATTCTTCCGCCTCCACCTTCCGAGTAGCCGGAATTACAGGTATGCGCTACCATGCCCGGCTGATTTTTTGCTTTATTGTAGAGATGAGGTCTCGCTGCCCAGGCGGGTCTCGAACCCGCGGGCTCAGGCAATCCACTCACCTCAGCCTCCCAAAGGCGCGGGATTACAGGCTGAGCCACTGAGCCCAGCTTACAAATGTAATTTTAACATTAAAAAAAAGCAACACAACACACCAAACTCCATATAGGACATGATGACAATTTGGTATTTTAACATGTATGTAAGTACAGAAAAAAATGGGACAAAAATATACCCAAATGCTAGAAAACCAAATCCAGCAACTTTTAAAAAAGGTTATGCACTATAGCCAAGTGAGTTGGTTCCAGGAATACAAGGTTGGTTTAACATCAAAAAATCAATTAATGTAATACACCATGTCAGTAGAATACAGTGCAAAACCCTCATGATGATTTCAATAACATTTGATAAAATTCAACACACCATCATAATAAAAATCTTCAACAAACTAGAAATAGGAAGAAACTTCTTAGCCTGCTAAAGGGCATCTACAAAAACTCTAACATTTTACTTAATAATGAGAAACTAAATGCTTTCCTTTGAAGATCAGGAAAAAGACAAGAATATCTACTCTCATCACTTCTACTCAACATTGTGGAGGAACTTGTAGTAAGACAATTAGGCAAGAAAAAGAAACAAAGGACATCCAGACAAGAAAGAAAAAGGTAAAACTATCTCTACTGATGGCTTGATTTTGTACAGAGAAAATCCTAAGGAATCCACAAAACAACTATTAGAACTAATAAACAAGTTGAACAAGGTGTAGGACACAAGATCAATATATAAAAATCAATTAGATTTCTATATACTAGCAATATCATCCAAAAATGAATTCAGAGAACAATTTTTTTTTTTTTTTTGAGTTGGAGTCTCTGTAGCCCAGGCTGGAGTGCAGTGGCACTGTCATGGTCACCACAGCCTCAAGCTGCTGGGCTCAGGAGATCCGCCTCAAATTTCCAAGTAGCTGGAAACACCACGCCCAACTAAATTTTTTTTTTTTAATTTTTTGTAGTGACTAGGTCTCACCGTGTTGCCCAGGCTGATCTTCAGCCCCGGGGCTCAGACAATCATCTCATCTCCACCTCCCAAAGTACTGGGATTATAGGCGTGAGCCACTGGACTTGGTCAGGAAACAATTACTTAGGAAACAAAAATCTTAGGAATAAGTTTAATCAAGAAAGTGCAAGACTCATATACTGAAAACTACAAAGCATTTTTGAAAGCAATTAAAGAAGACCGAAGTCAATAAATAGATCAGAAGACTTAATGTTGGAGCAGAAGACAATGTTGTTGAGATGGCAATATTCCTTAAAGTGACATATAAAAACAGTATAATCCCCACAGAATTCCAACTGGCTTCTTCACAGAAATTGACAAGCTGATCCTAAAGTTCATACGGAAACGCAAGGGACCTAGACTTGCCAAAACAATCTGGAAAAAAAAAAAGTTGGAGAACTCACACTTCCAATTTTCAAAACTTACAGCAAACTACAGTAATCAAGACTGTGAGGTCATAAGTATTAGACATGTAGATCGATAGAATAGAACCCCAAATCCAGAAATAAACTCTTACTTGACAAAGGCGCCAAGACAATTCAGTGGGGTAAGGAATCATCTTTTCTTTTCTTTTTTTTTTTCTTTTTGAGTTGGAGTCTCACTCTGTCGCCCAGACTGGAGTGCAGTGACCGCTTCCGGCCACCGCAGCCTCAACCCGCTAGGATCCAGCGATCCTTCCGCCTCAGCCTTCCAAGTAGCCGGAATTACAGGCATGCGCTACCACGCCCGGCTGATTTTTTGATTTATTGTAGAGTTGAGGTCTCGCTGCCCAGGCGGGTCTCGAACCCGCGGGCTCAGACAGTCCACTCACCTCAGCCTCCCAAAGGCGCGGGATTACAGGCTGAGCCACCTAGCCCGACTTTTTTTTTTTGAGTTGGAGTCTCACTCGGTCGCCCAGACTGGAGTGCAGTGGCCGCTCCCGGCCACCGCAGCCTCGACCTGCTGGGCTCCGGCAATCCTTCCGCCTCAGCCTTCCGAGTAGCCGGAATTACAGGCATGCGCTACCACGTCCAGCTGATTTTTTGATTTATTGTAGAGATGAGGTCTCGCTGCCCAGGCGGGTCTCGAACCCGCGGGCTCAGGCAATTCACTCACCTCAGCCTCCCAAAGGCGCGGGATTACAGGCTGAGCCACCGAGCTCGGCTTCTTTTTTTTTTGAGTTGGAGTCTCACTCTGTCGCCCAGACTAGAGTGCACTGCACACTCGTAGACACCGCAGCCTGCACCTGCTGGGCTCTGGCGATCCTTCTGCCTCAGCCTTCCAAGTAGCCGGAACTACAGGCGCGCGCTACCACGCCTGGCTAATTTTTGATTTATTATAGAAAGGAGGTCTTGCCAAGTTGCCCAGGAAGGTCTCAAACCCACGGGCTCAGGCAATCCACTCGCCTCAGTCTCCCAAAGTGTTGGGATTACAGGCTGAGCCACTGAGCTTGGCCAAGAATCCTCTTTTCAACAAACAGTACAGAGAAAGCTAGATATTCGCATGCAAAAGAATTAATTTGGACCCTTTTTCCCATACCATATTAACTCAAAATTAGCAAAATTTAACTCAAAACATATCAAAGACCTAAATGTAAGAGTTAAAACTCTTGGCTGGGTGCGGTGGCTCGCGCCTATAATCTCAGCACTTTGGGAGGCCAAGGTGAGAAAATTGCCTGAATCCAAGGGTTCGAGACCAGCCTGGGCAACTTGGTGAGATCTCATCTCTACAATAAATCAAAAATTATCTGGGCGTGGTGGCACATGCCTGTAGTTCCAGCTACTTGGACGGCTGAAGGATCACCTAAGCCCAGCAGGTTGAGGATGTGGTGGCCTTGAGCGTGCCACTGCACTACAACCTGGGCGACAGGGTGAGAACTCCAACTCAAAAAAAAAAAAGAAGCCAGGCTTGGTGGCTCAGCCTGTAAT
This sequence comes from Cephalopachus bancanus, assembly GCA_027257055.1. Classification (NCBI taxonomy): domain Eukaryota; kingdom Metazoa; phylum Chordata; class Mammalia; order Primates; family Tarsiidae; genus Cephalopachus; species Cephalopachus bancanus. The sequence continues at coordinate 31,301 of JAPVLO010001115.1, read as the reverse complement.
CCCGCTCTTTGGGAGGCTGAGGTGAGTGGATTGCCTAAGCCCGTGGGTTTGAGACCCGCCTGGGCAACTTGGCAAGACCTCATTTCTACAATAAATCAAAAAATCAGCTGGGCATGGTAGTACGCGCCTGTAGTTCCAGCTACTTGGAAGGCTGAGGCAGAAGGATTGCTGGGAGGTCTCGAGATGTTTGTAGAGACCTCCATGGATTGTAGAGATGAGGTCTCGCTGCCCAGGCGGGTCTTGAACCCGCGGGCTCAGGCAATCCACTCACCTTAGCCTCCCAAAGGCGCGGGATTACAGGCTGAGCCACCGAGCCCAGCTGGTATGATGACATTTAAATGAAATATCCAGAATAGGCAAATCCATAAAGACAAAAAGTAGATTACTGCCTCCTTAGGGCCAGAGGTGGGGCATGATGGGAAAAGTAGAGGAGCTGCAAATGTATAGTTTTTGAGGAGAGGAGTGATGAAATGTTCACTCATTGATGGTGGTGATGGTTGCACAACTCTGTGAATATACTAAAAACGTATTGAATTGTAGACTTTATATAGGTGAATTATATGGCATGTGAATTATATCTGAATCAAGCTATTATATTTTAAAAATTAAATGGATCTGAAAGTCAGGAAGTCTCTGGTGACCCAAAAGCCAAAGCCATTTCAGTGTGAATGGGGGGCGGCGAAAAGCAGCGCTTGAAGCATACATTGGAGGTAAGGAAGAAAAGAAGATACAAGGAGAAAACTCAGGATGTTGAGCACGAAGGCAGAAGTGAACCTTGATGGGAGGGAGAGCCTGGGGGGTTGTGTTCTGCAAGCCCCCCCAAAGAAACGATTGCATCCCTCAGCCTGAGATGCAGCACCTCAAAGAAGCTGATAGAGCTGAATCCATGAGCCTGCCCTGCCTTCTCTCCTGATGCTGGCCAGACCGGCCAGGCCAGTCCTCTCCTCAGCACCGCTAAAACTAAGCCACCTGGAAAGGCTGGCCACACCCGGCCTCATCTTGGAGCCCTTCCCTGGAGGTGCCAGCTCCCACTGACCTCTCCTTCTCAACTTGCTTTCACACTACATCCAAGATGGCATCACCAGGTTGTATCTTACAGTTTCCACATGCCACTTGCAAGTGTGGGGGGATGCAGGAATACACACTGCTCCTCCAGCCTGTGAGGACACGGGGACCCAGGCATGGCTCCAGATTCTATGTTCCCACTCTTACTCCCACCTGTTCAAGCAGGAACTCTGCAGCCCCCCCCTTGTTTGGTGCCCCAAGGGTTTCTAGGAGTCCCAGGGAATCCTGCAGGTGAGCTTTCGAACAGTCCAAGAGGGTACCATGTCTACAGCCTCCTTCCTCTGCTGTTCTCCAGGTCACCCTCTGCCTCCCAGCCGACATGCAGGTCCTGCTGGCGTTGGTGACACTCTGTCAGAGCAGTCCCTGAGCTGTGCAGCTTGCGTGCTACTGCCTTAGCAGGTTGGTGGTGAGAAAGCCCGTGTTTTGAGGCCAGCTTTGTTCCTGTGCTTTTTGTGGAATCAGACAGGAGGCCATATGGGGCTCAGCTCAAGATGTGTCCTAGTAGAGGAACCACACTGAACTCAGCCTCAAGATGTAACTCCTACCACAAACTACAACCTCTGATCTTTTGTCCTCTGCATAAGCCATTTGACTCCCAGCCATGACCAGGAATCACAGATTCACTGAGGCTGAACTGAGAACCTGATGTGGGGGCAGGGGGAGTAAGAAATTGCCTGAAGTCTGGGACCCAGAACCTTACAAAGTTTGCCGAACTTATTTGTTGAACATTATCTTATGACCATTGCCCCTTGTCTGGCCTTGTGTGGGCTGGCCTCCCTTTGAGATGGTTATCTTGGGAAGCACTTGCCCCTGCAGTAAATCCTGAACTCTCTTCTCTTCTCTCCTGCCCCAGGGACTCCTCTCCATCCTCACAAGGTATAGCCTGCAGCTGCCTCTGCCTGCTGGCATGCCAGTATCTCCGAACCACCTGTTCCCTTAAACACCCAGGGAAACTTCTCCCCACTTCATACCCCCAGTTGCATCTTGCTTCCAACATTGAGTACCCTGGATGCCTTTCCTCACCCACCCTCCCTTTCCAGGACATTTCTTGCAGCTCTGACTCCTTCCTGTGAGACCCTGAGCCTGGGATACCACACTTGGCAACAAGCCATGAGGGCAGGATAGGCCCTTGAAGCCCTCTCAGAACCTGAGCCTCAACTCTCAGCGTTTCTACCCCACAGGGACTCTGCCTCAAGTAGCACAAGCGCGAGGGACAGGATTGGAGGTGGAGTGAGGGGGCGGGGGTGGACAACAACCCTGCACTGGCATCTCCTGCAGCGGGACAGAGGCTGCCTCCAGCCCTGAGCCTGGCACTGGGTGAATGAACGATCAGTGACGGTTCTTAGAGAGAAGCCCCCACTCTCCACCGCCCTCAGACCAGGGCACATTCCCCACAAGGGAGTTGGCCACTTCCCAAAACTCAGACACATCCTGGCTGGCGCTGGCTGTGGGCCGGGCACCCCCGGGGCAGCCGGGCGGGGCGGGGTGTCCTGGAGAGCCGCGGATGGGCCTCACACCCAGGCTGGGCCAGGACACCCCGTCCTTGGCCGAGGCCCAAACAGGCTCTGTTTACAGAATCTGTCAGCTCCGTTCCCCCTCCCCCACCCACCACTTCCCCTAGAGTCCTGGGGGCTGGGAGAGGTGCAGGCGGGGCCTCGGGGAGCGCAGGCAGCCGCCAACCCCCGCGGCCCTCTGCCCCCTCCCCTTCTTGGCTCCTAGGACCTGTCCGCCCCCGGCTCTCCAGACTTCTGGTTTCCTCTTCAAAGCGATGGGTGGCACTCCACCCCGGGGAAATGTGCATTTTAAGAGAGAGCTGCAGAAACAATGCTCACCCCCAAGGAAAATTTAGCTCCTGGAGGAAAGATAGGCACGGTGCCTGCAGGCACGGGGCAGATTTCTGGGCCAGGGACTTCCTGGAATTCCTCCAGACAGCCGGAAAGGACACTCCCTCCTTCCTCGGGACCCCAAACCCAAGGGCCCCTGGGAGTGCTTCCAGAACTGCTGGAGGGACTTGGCGCAAACGAGGTGTAGCCCGGCGGGCAGGCCGGGGACTTTCGGGAGCAGCGACGTCCTGAGATAAGGCCAACCGCCGGCAGGGCCGCAGTGACTCAGCTCCCGCGGGCGCGAGGGAGCTCCGCAGGCCCCCAGGAGCGGGATGGGAGGAGGGGCAGGGGCGAGGCGGGCGCGGGGGCTAGCGCCCCCCACCCCCCACCCCGGCTCCGGGAAGGACGACCCACCACCCCCGGCTTCCCAGAGACGCCCGGATTTCCCATGGGTTTCCCCGTTCGCTTTAAATAGTAACAAAGGCTGGCACTTTCCGAGCACCCGCTCTATGCTAGGCGCTTCACAGGTATCTGCTTTTTACCTCCCACAAGCCTCTGAAGCAGGTGCCATTGTTACCTCCATCTGGAGACCAGGAAACTGAGGCTCTGAGAGGCCAAGTGACTTGCTGAAGGTCACGCAGCAGCTGAGTGGGGGAGGCTACTGCTGCCAAGCCCCCAGACCCCTCCCTTCTTCCCCTGCCCAGCACCCACGACCTGCTTTGCCAGGTGCTAGTCGGTCCCCTGGTGGAGGTTTCCTGGTCAAAACCAAGAACCTGGGCATCCCCGGCTTGGAGGCTGACTCCGTGCAAATAGTTATCATTTCCAGGCAAATCTAATGGTGTTGATGAAGAATTCCCAGCTGGGGTTCAAGTGGTGGCGAAGTTCCCAGCTCTGAGTTCCCCTTGATCTCCACTCTGAGGGAAACTCCTGGGTGCAGGACCGGGCTCCCCATGCCCCTCCTGGGAATACTGCCCACACCAGCACCCAGCCCTGCCCTCTGGAGAGACTCAGTCTCCAGAAAGCCCCTGTCTTGCTCACAACCCCTGAAACCTGGAGCCTTGACAAGTGACAAGCAGCAGGTTCACATCTCTGCCACTGCCCCGGGCTGGCCACCGTCCGTGGATCGGGGCCAGGGCAGTGCTACAGAAAGTCAGCCTGAGTCTCAGAGGAGGCTAAGGCACGAAGAGCAAGCTGCACCCTGGGGCTGCCCTGCGCGAGGTAGTGAGCGCCCTGTCATGGTGGGGGAGGTGGAGGGGTGGAAGCACCTGTGGAAGAAATGATTCAAAAAGAGGGAGGGATGTGATGACCTTTCAAACCCCAAACTCCTCTATTCTATGACTCAGGCAGTGTCCAAGCAAACGGCTTGTTCTGACAGCTGCTTAAATGGAAACTTTCCCAGACTCTCCCACTTCCTTCCCCTTTGACCTCATTCTGCTGGGCCCTGTGATCTTCCTCCTGGAGACTCAGATAATAATTGGGAAGAAGGGCACGCCTACATGCTTCTGCCTCAGTTGGCCACTCTGTCTCAGTGACCAGTGTGTGGGCTCTGGGAGGCTATGATTCATGGGAAGGAAGGAAGGGTGGAATCAAGGGAGGGAGGGCGGAGGAAATCTTGAGACTTGACACTACTCTGTGGTTGAGTTGGTCTGACCTGGGCCCCAGTCCCAGCTCCAACCTCTTTCCCCAAATATGTGACCTTGAGCAATGTCACTTGGTCTCCCAGGGCCTCTGCAAAACGAGAGATCTCGAATATCAACCACCCTTCCTGTGAGGGTTGTTGGTAGCAACAATGAGTGACCACTGTGAGCAAGGTTCCCCCAAGCACGAGCGAGTGATGGTGCCCAGCAGGCAGACGGCTCTGCAGGTGGACATCATCCTTCTGCAAGTTTGGGTGAGAGAGGAGGGAGATAAAAAGGAACTTGTGTAGGGGCTGCAGAAGATGGGTTTCCTGCAGTGGGTAGAAGACACTATTGAGTACCACTTCTGTGTGCAAGACACGGCACTAGGTGCTTCTCACACATCATCACATTTAGTTCTGTGCATAAGGCAGGTCCTGTTATGGCTCCCCCATTTTTTTTTTTTTTTCAGTTGGAGTCTCATTCTGTCGCCCAGGCTGGAGTGCGGTGGCACGCTCCCGGCCACCGCAGCCTCGACCTGCTGGGCTCAGGTGATCCTCCAGCCTCAGCTTTCCAAGTAGCTGGAATTATAGGAGTGCGCCACCATACCTGGCTACTTTTTTGATTTATTGTAGAGACGAAGTCTGGACAAATTGCCCAGACTGGTATCGAACCCCTGGGCTCAGGCAATCCTCTCACCTTGGATTCCTAAAGTGCTGGGATTACAGGCTTGAGCCACTGCGCCTGGTGGGCCCCCATTTTACAGGTGCCAAAACCAAGGCTTAGAGAGGTAGAGTGACTTGCCAGTGGAGGAGCCAGGATTCAGAGGTAAGCAGGCTGACTGTGGAGCCCTGGCCTGTCTAGTTCTTGGTTCTGGTCCCTTGTCCCTGTCCTATTTCCTTCCCCACAGTTGTCCTGAAGACTAGTACCCAATGGCCAGGCCGATGGTGCCCAGTGCTCCAAGATCCCTGCCCTTGCCTGGCATCCTCGCTCTCCCTTTTCCAGAGTAGCTTTGGCCAACCTCAGATAGGCTGGCGTCATGGTTGTGTTGGACCTTGGGCAGAGAGACCAGGGTTGACAGGGCTGAGACCAAGGCCTCTACTTACAGGAGATAGCTGGGACGTGCAGAGTTGCCTTGACTGATGCTGGGTCTTGCCCAACAAAGGAAGTCTGAGCTGGCAGGCAGCCCTCTCCCCATCCCTCAACCCCCAAAGTAGGAAGTGACCTCAGTTACCCTGTTATCTGAGACCAGATCTAGTTTCAAAAGGATTGAGGAAGATTTCAGACAGTTTTTCAGGACTGCTGTAAGGCTGAGGCTGCCCTAACTGTTAGAGGATGCTAGAGGAACCCGAGGTCTTCCCACTTCGCCATGTTCCTGTCAGAATCCTGGTCTGGCCTTAGGCAATCCCCTGGTCAGTGCCCTGCATTGCAATCATCCTGGCCGTCCGCCATCATGAAACACCTCAGCACAGTGGTACTGAGCCCCAGTGGGGTCCCACCCCCTTGCGTTAGAAGAGTCCCCTCCCTGCCCTCTCACTTCCACTCCCAGTCGACTCTTCATCTTTCCTTGGAAACAAATCACTCCCAACTTCAAAGCATCATAATTCCCCCCAAAGAGCAATCTCGAGAATGTCAAGGGGAAATTATTGAATTATCCTGGTTGGCAGAAAAATCTAATTTATAGCAAAGCATTTCTCCTGAAGTTTTAATAGATTTTTTTCCTCTGATGGATTTTAATGCGCAATTGTTTCCCAGGCTTGGAAATTTAGTTTGAAGCACTGACATCGCTTTTCAGTTCTTGATTTATTGCCAGCTCCCTGCTTTTGAGCCTGATAGGAAACTTAACATCCTATTTTCCCTTAAACACGAGAGCACTGCACTCCTTGGTCAGCCTGCCTGGCCAGACATCTGGTGGCACTGCCATCTCTTTAAGGTTGCGAGGGGGCCTGAAGACTAGGCTGAACATCCTCCGCCCCCACCTGCCCTCCTTGCCTGGCTCCCCCTCTTCAGGATTTTGCTGGAATAGAACCTCAAAGGCTATGTCTATCAGGATGCCGCTGGCCTGTGGGGACCTCAGGGAGCAGGGACATGGCTAGCTCTCCTCTCCCCACTCCATGCCTCTCAGCCTATCAAAGTGCCTAGCACACAGTAAGGGCTCAGCAAACAGGTGTCACATGAAATAGGGGATGGCATGGCTTAAGTGTCAGGGTCCCTGCTTGGACCAGTGACAGCTCAGGCACCCACTAGCAAAGGACCATTTCTGTTAACATCTTTGCCCAGGCGCTGGTCTAACAGATTGGACTCCTCTGGGCATAGCATAGGGGGCAGCAGGCGAGTTTGCGACCTGGAGGTCTCGATTTATGGGGCAGGGTCAGCTCTGGGGAAGGATGTGGAGGGCGTTATAGCATCAGATGAATACATCCCTCCCTGAAAGATGAGAAACTCATTGTAGCCGGGCTTGGTGACTCAGGCTGTAATTCCACGCCTTGGAGGCTGAGGTGAGTGAATCGCCTGAGCCCGCGGGTTCAAGACCCGCCTGGGCAACTTGGCGAGACCTCATCTCTACAATAAGTCAAAAATTAGCCGGGCGTGATAGCGCGCGCCTGTAGTTCTGGCTACTTGGAAGGCTGAGGCGGAAGTATCGCCAGAGCCCAGCAGGTTGAGGCTGCGGTGGCCAGGAGCGGCCGCTATACTCCAGTCTGAGTGACAGAGTGAGACTCCAACTCCAAAAAGCAAAACAAACAAAAGCAAAACCAAAAACAAACAAAAAAACAACAACAACAAAAAGAGAAGCTCATTGTTTCCCCAGCTACCTTTCAAGAGTATCTGACTAAAACTTGCTAAGGAGAGAGTGGGCTTTTGGAATAAATAACAAGCAGAGAAGGGAGATATTTGGGAATAAAATAGACTTATTTTGAGCCCTTGAAATGATGACTCCCATTTTATAGATACAGAAACTGAGGCTCAGAGAGGGACAGAAAGTCAAGAAGATTTGGCAAGTGAAAGTGACACTGAAACCCTGGTGTTCAACTCCCTGGGGGCTCTTCTAACAGCAGCTTGGGAAGCTGTATCAGGTCCTCGTTAGCCTGACCCTGCAGGGCTCAGGTGACATCCAGCTTCTTTGGGAAAATGGGGGCTCCTCAGACCCCAGAGGAGGCCACCCAGCATCCAGTTTTAGAGCAGGCTGACGGGTCTGTGGTAGCGCCTTCCTGAAGGTCATAGCTGTTCTCTGGGATTTCTTCTAGCAGTTCTCCCATCCCTGACTCCATCTGCCCAAATATCCAGAGCCCTGGAGGTTTCAGCCTCATCTTCCCAGAGATCCCTGCTACGGTGCCAAGCAGGAGACTAGCTGGCCAGAGAAGGGGTGATGACCAAGCAGCAAGGGAGAAAAGGGCCACACCCTTCCACTCACGCTTTCCCTCTATAGTGTGTCTCTCTCTATCCTTCCCTGGCTGCCTTCTCCCCAGTTCTCAGGAGACTTGGGTTTCCTGCCACAGTACAGTACCAGGGACAAAGAGACAAGTGGCTGGATTCCTAGGAAGCCCCGAGTAGCTCCCTGGGAGACAAGTTCCTGTCTGGACATGGAAGTGGGGGAGTAGTGTACCCACCCACAGGAGAGTCACGGGACACGATCCCATGGCAGGAGAGCCTGGTGTGTGGTTTGCTTTATTTGCCTCAGAGTGAGATGGAAAGTGGGGGTGGGCACTTCTCTCCTGCCCCCCATGCCCAGGACCTGGGGCAGAAGGGTGACAGAAAGGGAGGGACAGTGCTGACTTTGCTGGCTCACCTGTTGGCTCGCCCTGGGGAGTCTGTTGCTCTTGGCAGTGGCTGAGAATGGAGAGGAAAGTGACCGTGGGATTTGAGGCAGCCTGTGAAGTCGTTTTGGAGAACTCCTAGTGTCTAGGACAGAGATGATTGTTCAGGAAGCACACTGGACCGAATCTCATCCTGATGGCCGGCTTACTGTTGCCATCAGCCTCTCTTGTGGGTCCCTGGCAAGCCTGCCTCAGCAGCCCCCATTTCTGCATTTGTCTAGGCTCAGCCTCCTCCTGAAGTGGACACCGGACACATTGTGAGGCCCCTCCGACCTCAACCAGCCCTCTGGTACAAATCCATGAGCTCAGCCAGAAGGGGTTGGTTTGAGCTCACAGGACTGTGGGGTGGGGATCAGGAACAGACATTTCCATGTTACTCCAGGGGCAGAACCGGGCCAGGAGCTGAGGAGCCTGGAAACCTTGCTCTTAGAAGGAAGGTGTCCTCATCCTCAAGTGGCAAAAGCACAGGACAGGCAGGAGGTGTCTTGGGGAGAAAGCTGCCTGTCACAGGAGTGTTCCTCTAGAGGCCTGCCTCTCAAGCCTACAAACTCCTGCTCAGGAGAGAGGAGGCGTGACCACTTTTGTGAATCCACCCTTCCCCTCTGGATTTCAGGACCCTAAAAATGTCACCTCTGCTGAGACAACTGCCTAGCCTCCCTCTCCCCCAGAAGCTCCGTCCCAGCCAGCTGGACCCATGTCACCTGATTCTCTTTCCGGCGCTCTTCCTTCTGCCCTCTGGCAAGCATGTGACTATGCCCCACGTGGCTGTGAGCCAGGCCCAGGAAAGCTGAGCGCGGGTGGGGGGACAGGGGCTTTCTGCCTTTTTGAAGTAAGTGGAGAAGGAAACCTGAGCAGGCTGGTCATCAGATCCCAGCTCTCAGGGATGGGGAGCTCGTGAGCAGCGAGCGAGCTCGTGAGCACCCAAGGCCGGGACGCTTTTCTGCGGGGTGTTGGGGACAGGCTTCCAGAATGGGGCCGATATAGCGCAGTCTCACCGTCTCCAGAAGGGCAAGATGGGTTTTCAGGATCAGAAAGCCACCGATGAATCCTCAAATACATGGAAAGTCAGTCTTGAGTAGGTCTGAGGGCTTTGAGGCCCCCACACTGCTCAGCTACCGGGGTAGTTCCAAGGAGGGAACTCAGCCCATGAGTCTTTCGGTTTGGTAAGACAAGGTGGAGGGCAGCCCAGCCCTGGAAGGGGCCTTGGCCATGCCAGTGGAAGCCCCCAGGACCATAGCCCCTGATAACCAACTGTTTTTTTCAGACTGTGGGTCTGGGCCTTGCCAGGGCTTTTTTTTGTTGTTGTTGTTTGAGTTGAAGTCCCACTCTATCATCCTGGCTGAGTACAATGTACACTCATGGCCACCACAGCCTCGACCTGCTGGGTTCAGGGGATCCTTCCACCTTAGCTCTCCAAGTAGCTGGAACTGCAGGCACATGCCACCATGCCCGGTTAATTTTTTGATTTATTGTAGCAATGAGGTCTCGCCAAGTTGCCCAGGCTGGTCTCAAACCCCTGGGCTCAGGCAGTCCTCTTGCCTCGGCCTCCCAAAATGCTAGGATTACAGACGAGCCACTGCGCCCGGCCTTGCCTGGGCTTTTGAAGCTTTGCCCTCTCACCAGAATAATTTCTTTCTTTCTTTTTTTTTTTTTTTTTTTGAGTTGGAGTCTCACTCTGTCACCCAGACTGGAGTGCAGCGGCCACTCCCGGCCACCGTAGCCTCAACCTGCTGGGCTCCGGCGATCCTTCCGCCTCAGCCTTCCAAGTAGCTGGAACTACAGGAATGCGTTACCACGCCCGGCTGATTTTTTTGATTTATTGTAGAGATGAGGTCTCGCTGCCCAGGTGGGTCTCGAACCTGCTGCCCAGGCGGGTCTCGAACCCGCGGGCTCAGGCAATCCACACCTCAGCCTCCCAAAGGCGCGGGATTACAGGCTGAGCCACCGAGCTTGGTCAAATAATTTCTTTTTTTTTTTTTTTTTTTGAGTTGGAGTCTCACTCTGTCACCCAGACTGGAGTGCAGTGGCCGCTCCCCGGGCCCCCGCAGCCTCGACCTGCTGGGCTCCGGCGATCCTTCCGCCTCAGCCTTCCGAGTAGCTGGAATACAGGCATGCTACCACGCCCGGCTGATTTTTTGATTTATTGTAGAGATGAGGTCTTGCTGCCAGGCGGGTCTCGAACCCGCGGGCTCAGGCAATCCACACCTCAGCCTCCCAAAGGCGCGGGATTACAGGCTGAGCCACCGAGCCTGGTCAGAATAATTTCTTAGGGTTTGTGTCTGGCATCCAGATCAGAGGTTTTGCTCTCCACCTCCTGCCTCTGAAGAAATCATGAGGAAGAACCCATTTTGGGGGCCGTGGGGGATGCTTCTGATCTGAGTGAAGGCTCCAGAGGCAAGACGGAGGGACGTGTGTGGACCTGAAGTGCTTTAGGGCAAGAGGCTCCCGTACTGGGTCTTCAGCCCACGCACCCTGGCACAGGCTCACTGGGTCGGAGTCTGACAGGCACCAGAAGTTGGCTGCTTGGTAGCGGTCATGCAAGAAGCATGCCTGCCACCCAGGCCTTGGCCCCCTGCCCATCCCTCACTCCCATGGCCTCTCAGCACTGAGCAGGCTCAACAAGGGCAGTGTGGAATGCCTGTACTCAAATTGCAGCTGAGAGGACAGGGTTAGGCTCACAGTACTTTCTGAATATGATGGCTGTGAATATGTAACTGGAAAGGGTGGGGAAGGAGAACTGATCACTCAGTTCTCAATAACCAGGTGCCAGTCTTGTCCTTTCAACCTGTTCCTCTTTTACTGGTCAGATATGAGGAAACCATATTACCATTCACCCCCCCCAAAGCCCCCAGGGTAGAGAATCTCTTAGCCTTGTGGCCAACCCAGTAGCAGGCCTTGGCATCTCTTCTTCCAAAACACCTCTAGAACCTGTCACAACCCTTCATCTTCACTGCCCCCACCCAGGCCACCAGCACCTCCCTTGGGCTCCTGCAGCAGCCTCCTCACCTGCTCTTACCCATGCCCCCTGCTGTTCATTCTCCACCCAACAGCCAGAGTGAGCTCCTCAAAATGCAAGTCAAATGATTTCTCCCTGCTGAAAACCCTCCAGGGTGGCTATGGTCCCTGCCCTGGGGTAAAGGTCCTGCCCCATCTGGCTCTGGCCCTATCTCCTGCCACCTTGACCACTGTACTGAACCACAGTGACCGCTTCCTGTGGGCCCCTAGCTTCTTCACTGTGACTCACTCATCTCCCCAGCCTCTTCACTACCACCCTTTTTTTTTTTTTGAGTTGGAGTCTCACTCGGTCGCCCAGACTGGAGTGCAGTGGCCGCTTCCGGCCACCGCAGCCTCGACCTGCTGGGCTCCGGCGATCCTTCCGCCTCAGCCTTCCGAGTAGCCGGAATTACAGGCAGGCACTACCACGCCCGGCTGATTTTTTGATTTATTGTAGAGATGAGGTCTCGCTGCCCAGGCGGGTCTCGAACCCGCGGGCTCAGGCAATCCACTCACCTCAGCCTCCCAATGGCGCGGGATTACAGGCTGAGCCACCGAGCCCGGCTCCTCAATTTCTTTATTTTTAAGCCTTCCCAATAGGCTGACAGTGACAATCACATGGAACAGACATGTGAAATGGCCACAGTCTGTCGTCGTTGTCGTCGTTATCATCATCATCACAGCTAACTCATATTGAGCATGTTTTATTGCCTGTGCTCTTCTAAGCATTTTACAAGGTTTAAGTCGTTTACTCTTCATGATAACCCTATGAGGTGAGATTTTTCTTAAATTCTAAGATGCAGCCAGGCTCGGTGGCTCAGCCTGTAATCCCGCACCTTTGGGAGGCTGAGGTGAGTGGATTGCCTGAGCCCGCGGGTTTGAGACCCGTCTGGGCAAGTTGGTGAGACCTCATCTCTACAATAAATCAAAAAATAGCCGAGCGTGGTAGCGTGCACCTGTAGTTCCAGCTACTTGGAAGGCTGAAGCGGAAAGATCTCCGGAGTCCAGCAGGTCAAGGCTGCGGTGGCCGGGAGCGGCCACTGCACTCCAGTCTGGGCGACAGAATGAGACTCCAACTCAAAATTTTAAAAAAAAGCTGAATAATACTCCACTGCATGTACTTTGTCTATCCATTCACCCATTGATGGACAGTCGGGTTGTTTCTTCCTTTGGCTATTCTGAAAAATATTTCTTTTTTTTTTTCACTTGGAATCTCACTCTTGTTGCCCAGGCTGGAGTGCAGTGGTACACTCATGGCTACCACAGACTTGACCTGCTGGACTTAGTCGATCCTTCTGCCTTAGCCTTCCGAGTAGCTGGAACTGCAGATACATACCACCAGGCCTGGGTAGTTTTTGTGGTTTACTGTAGAGATGAGGTCTCATCATGTTGCCCAGGCTGGTCTCAAACCCCTGGGCTCAGGCAATCCTCTCGCCTCAGACTCCTAAAGTGCTGGGATTACAGGCTGAGCCACCGCGCCAGGCCATGAATAGTGTTTCTGTGAACATGGGTGTACAATTATCTGTTTGAGTCACTGCTTTCAATTCTTTTTTCTTTTTGAGTCAGAGTCTCACTGTCACCCAGGCTGGAGGGCAGTGGCATGCTTCCAGCCATCGCAGCCTCAACCTGCTGGGCTTAGGCGATCCTTCTGCCTCAGACTTCAAGTAGCTGGAACTATAGGCACGCATCAACATGCCCGGCTAATTTTTTTATTTATTGTAGAGATGAGGTCTCACCAATTTGCCCAGGCTGGTCTTGAACCCCTGGGCTCAGGCAATCCTTCTCCTCAGTCTCCCAAAGTTCTAGGATTACAGACTGAGCCACCACGTCCAGCCTGCTTTCAATTCTTTTGACCATATACCCAGAAATGGAATTTATCTATTTAACCACCATACTGTTTTCCACAGTGGCTATACCATCCTATAATTCTATATTTCTACTAGCATTGAACAATTTCTTCACATCTTTACCAACACTTTTTTTTTTTTTGAGTTGGAATCTCACTCTGTCACCTAGACTGGAATGCAGTGGCTGCTCCAAGCCACCACAGCCTCGACCTGCTGGGCTCCGGCGATCCTTCCGCCTCAGCCTTCCAAGTAGCTGGAACTACAGGCGCGCGCTACCACGCCTGGCTGATTTTTTGATTTATTGTGGAGATGAGGTCTCGCCAAGTTGCCCAGGCAGGTCTCGAACCCTCAGGCTCAGGCAATCCTCTCACCTCGGCTTCCCAAAGTGCTGGGATTACAGGCTGAGCCACCAAGCTCGGCCTTCTTTTTTTTTAATATTGGCTATTTTAATAGGTGTGAAGTGATATCTTATTCTGATTTTGATTTGCATTTCTCGAATGATTTGTAATGCTGGACATCTTTTTTCTTTATTGGCCAGCTGTATATCTCTTTTTTTTTTTTTTTTTTTTGAATTGGAGTCTCACTCTGTCGCCTAGACTGGACCTCCTACCACACCCGGCTGATTTTTTGATTTATTGTTAGAGATGAGGTCTCACTGCCCAGGCGGGTCTCAAACCCGCGGGCTCAGGCAATCCACTCACCTCAGCCTCCCAAAGGCGCGGGATTACAGGCTGAGCCACTGAGCCCGGCCAGCTGTATATCTTCTTTGAAGAAATGTCTATTCAAGTCCTTGCTCTTTTTTTTTTGTTGGAGTCTCACCTTGTTGCCCAGACTGGAGTGCAGTGGTTGCTCCCGGTCACCGCACGTTTGACTTGCAGGGCTCCAGCGATTCTTCCGCCTCAGCCTTCCAAGTAGCTGGAACTACAGGTGCGTGCTACCACACCCGACTAGTTTTTGGGATTTCTTGTAGAGATGAGGTCTTATCAAGTTGCCCAGGTAGGTCTCGAACCCGTGGGCTCAGGCAATCCTTTCACCTTGGCCTACCAAAGTGCTGGGATTATAGGCTGAACCACTGTGCCCTGCCTCTTTATATATTCTAGATTTTAATCCCTTATTAGATTTGCAAATGTTTTCTCTCATTCTGTGGGTTGCCTTTTTATTCTGTTGTTAGTGTTTTTTTCATGCACAAAAATTTTCTTTCTTTTTTTTTTGAGTTGGAGTCTCACTCTGTTGCCCAGGCTGGAGTGCAGTGGCACGTTCACAGTCACCACAGCCTCGGCCTGCTGGGCTCAGGGGATCCTTCTGCCTCAGCCTTCCAAGTATTTCAAGTAGCTAGAACTACAGGCACATGCCACCATGCCCAGCTAATATTTTTTATTTATTGTAGAGATGAGGTCTCACCAAGTTATCCAGACTGGTTTCAAATCTGTGAGCTCAGGCAATCCTCTCACCTCAGCCTTCCAAAGTGCTGGGATTATAGACATGAGCCACCACGCCCAGCTCACAAAAGTTTTCAATTTTGATGATACAAAATTTGTTTATTTTCTTCTAGGAGTTTTATAGTTTTAGCTCTTGTGTTTAGCTCTTGACCCATTTTGAGTTAATTTTTTTTTTTAGTTGGAGTCCCAAAATGCTCTCACTGTCGCCCAGGCTGGAGTGCAGTGGCAGTCTCAGCTTGCTGGGCTCAAGTGATCCTTCCACCTCAGCCTACCAGGCAGCTAGAACTACAGGCATGTATTACCACACCTGGCTAATTTTTTAATTTATTGTGGAGACAAAGTCTCACCAAGTTGCCCAAGCTGGTCATGAACTCCTGGTTCAGGTAATATTCTTGTCTTGGCCTTCCAAAGTGTTGGGATTATAGGCATGAGCCACCGCACCTGGCTCATTTTGAGTTAATTGTAGTATGTAGTAAAAAATCGGGTCCAATTTCATAATTTTGAATGTGGACATCCAATTTTCCCAACACCATTCGTGGAAAAGTCTGTCCTTTCCCCATTAAATGATCTCAGCACACTTGTTAAGAATCATTTGACCGCTGGGCTCGGTGGCTCAGCCTGTAATCCCGCGCCCTTTGGGAGGCTGAGGTGAGTGGATTGCCTGAGTCCACGGGTTCGAGACCCGCCTGGGCAGCGAGACCTCATCTCTACAATAAATCAAAAAATCAGCCGGGCGTGGTAGCGCATGCCTGTAATTCTGGCTACTTGGAAGGCTGAGGCGGAAGGATCGCCGGAGCCCAGCAGGTCGAGGCTGCGGTGGCCGGGAGCGGCCACTGCACTCCAGCCTGGGCGACAGAGTGAGACTCCAACTCAAAAAAAAAAAAAAAAGAATCATTTGGCCATTTATGTGAGGATTTATTTCTGAGTTCTCTATTTCATTCCATCGGTCTATATATCTGTCTTTATGCCAGCATCAATGGTTTTGATCACTGTAACTTTATAGTAAGTATTGAAATCAGGTGTGAGATCTCCAATTTGTTCTTTTTCAAGATTGTTTTAGCTATTTGCGGTCTCTTGAGATACTATATACATTTTATTTTATTTTAATCTTTTTTTTTTTGAGTTGGAGTCTCACTGTGTCACCCAGACTGGTGTGCAGTGGCCGCTCCCGCCACCGCAGACTCAACCTGCTGGGCTCCGGCGATCCTTCCACCTCAGCCTTCCAAGTAGCCGGAATTATAGGTGCGCACTACCACACCCAGCTAATTTTTTATTTATTGTAGAGATGAGGTCTCATCAAGTTGCCCAGGTGGGTCTCGACCCACGGGTTCAGGCAATTCACTCACCTCAGGCTCCCAAGGCACAGGATTACAGGCTGAGCCACTGAGCCCGGATTCTTTTTTTTAAAGTAGGATTTATTGAGAGGACAGAAAAGCTCCCACAGTGGGAGGGGATCTGAAGGGGTTGCCCGGCATTGTATTTGTTTTTTGGTTGGAGTCTCACTCTGTCGCCCAGGCTGGAGGGCAGTGGCACACTCTTGGCCATCGCAGCCTCGACCTACTGGGCTCAGGTGATCCTTCTGTCTCAGCCTTCCAAGTAGCTGGAACTACAGGCATGTGCCACCATGCCCAGCTAATTTTTTGATTTATTGTAGAGATGAGGTCTCACCAAGTTGCCTGGTCTGGTCTCAAATCCATGGGCTCAGGCAATCCTTTCACCTCAGGCTTCCAAAGTGCGGGGATTATAGGCGTGAGCCACTGCTGTGGTGTTGTATTCTTTTTTAAATTTATTTTATTTTATTTTATTTATTTATTTTTTGAGTTGGAGTCCCACTCTGTCTCCCAGACTCGAGTGCAGTGGGTGCTCCCGGCCACCGCAGCCTCGACCTGCTGGGCTCCGGCGATCCTTTCGCCTCAGCCTTCAGAGTAGCCGGAATTACAGGAATGCGCTACCACGCCTGGCTGATTGTTTGATTTATTGTAGAGATGAGGTCTCGCCAAGTTGCCCAGGCGGGTCTCGAACCTGTGGACTCAGGCAATCCACTCACCTCAGCCTCCCAAAGTGCTGGGATTACAGGCTGAGCCACTGAACCCGGCTTGGTGTTGTATTCTTAAACCACTGAAAAGAACTCTCCTTTCTCTAATTCAGATTTTCACCTCTTTCATGCCCTTTGTTGATTTGTCAGGACAGGCACTCCCTATCCTGGCTCTTAGGAACAATGGCACTATTTTTTTTTTTTTTTGAGTTGGAGTCTCACTCTGTCGCCCAGACTGGAGTGCAGTGGCCGCTCCCGGCCACCGCAGCCTCGACCCGATGGGCTCCGGCGATCCTTCCACCTCAGCCTTCCAAGTAGTTGGAATTACAGGCGCGCGCTACCATGCCCAGCTGATTTTTTTGATTTATTGTAGAGATGAGGTCTCACTGCCCAGGCGGGTCTCGAACCCGCGGGCTCAGGCAATCCACTCACCTCAGCCTCCCAAAGGCGCGGGATTGCAGACTGAGCCACCGAGCCCGGCTAGTGGCACTATTTTTGATGTGGCTGAGCTCTCTATCTCATCCCAGCCTCTAGATAGGTTGTCACTCTAGTCCCTTGCAGCTGTCCCATGTTTCCTCAAGACTAGGGGAAATAGGAATGAGTAATTCTGAGCCCTCAAAGAGGGGAATGACTGGGCAGGATCACTTAAAGATTAGAGAGGACCTTCTTGTCCTGGTGCATCTTTTAAGCAGACCCAGACATCAATAAGTGAGGTCTTCTTACAGCAGCAAAAGCAAAGGTGGCCACAGGCAGCCCTCCTATGCAGCCTGGACTCTTGGAAGATGACTCATTGGGCCCTAAGCCAGCTCTGCCTCAAATAAATTCTTCACTAAGTCCATCACTGAAGACAGAGAGACAGATAGACAGACAGGCAGACGAGCAGAGCTTTCTGGCACAATTCCCAGTTCTTAGCTGTGATACTCACCCATCCTCCCTTCGTGGCCACAGCGACATGGAAGGGTTTTTTTGTTTTTGTTTTTGAGTTGGAGTCTTACTCTGTCGCCCATACTGGAGTACAGTGGCCGCTCCCGGCCACCGCAGCCTCAACCTGCGGTGATCCTTCCGCCTCAGCCTTCCAAGTAGCTGGAACGACAGGCACGCGCTACCACGCCCGGCTAATTTTTTGATTTATTCTAGAGATGAGGTCTCGCCAAGTTGCCCAGGCGGGTCTTGAACCCGCGGGCTCAGGCAATCCACTCACCTCAGCCTCCCAAAGCGTGAGACTACAGGCTGAGCCACCGAGCCCGGCTCATGGAAGGGTTTTTATTCCCCTAACTTTTTTTTTTTTTTTTTTTTGAGTCAGAGTCTCACTCTGTCGCCCATACTGGAGTACAGCAACCGCTCCCGGCCACCGCAGCCTCGACCTGCTGGGCTCCGGTGATCCTTCCGCCTCAGTCTTCCGAGTAGCTGGAACTACAGGCGCGCGCTACCACGCCTGGCTAGTTTTTGATTTATTGCAGAGATGAGGTCTCGCCTGCCCAGGCGGGTCTCGAACCCGCGGGCTCAGGCAATCCACTCACCTCAGCCTCCCAAAGGCGCGGGATTACAGGCTGAGCCACCGAGGCCGGTTAGCGTTTTATTCACGCACAAAAGTTGTTTTTTTGTTTGTTTGTTTTGGTTTTTTTTTTAGTTGGAGTCTCACTCTGGCACCTAGGTTGGAGTACACTGGCACACTCATGGTCACCGCAGCCTCAACCTGCTGGGCTCAGACAATCCTTCCGCCTCAGCCTTCCAGGTAGCTGAAACTATAGGTATGCACCACCAAATATGGCTAATTTTTGATTTACTGTAGAGACGAGTTCTCGCCAAATTGCCCGGGCTGGTCTCAAACCTGCGGGCTCAAGCAATTCCCTCACCTCGGCGCCCCAAAGTGCTAGGATTACAGGCTGAGCTACTGAGCCCGGTCCCCAAGTTGTTTTTATTTTTATTTTTTATTTTTTGGAGTAAGAGTCTCACTCTGTCACTCAGGCTGGAGGGCAGTGGCACACTCCTGGCCACTGCAGCCTCAACCTGCTGGGCTCAGGCGATCCTTCTGCCTCAGCCTTCCAAGTAGCTGGAACTACAGGCACACGCCACCACGCCCGGTTAATTTTTTGATTTATTGTAGAGATGGGGTCTGGTCTTGAACCCGTGGGCTCAGGCGATCCTCTCACCTCGGCCTCCCAAAGTGCTGGGATTATAGGAGTGCACCACAGTGCCTGGCCTCCCAAGTTGTTTTAAATTTATTTATTTTTCTTCACTTGGAATCTCACTCTGTCACCTCCCAAAGTGCTGGAATTACAGGCGTGAGTCTCCATGCCTGACTTCAGGTTGATTTAAAAGATCCCAAATGTTATCAGGCTGAGTCATTTTAGATACAGAAGTAAAGCAGCAAGCAGCAAACATTCTTCTCATTTCAGAGATGAAACAATAGCAGTCTAAAAATCTTGCTCATGTTGGAAAGAGTCCTATCCAATTGAGCCTTTCGTTTTGCCATGTGAAATCTATCCATCTATCCATTTGTTCATTCAGTGCCTACCTCTGGGACTGGCCCCTTTGCCAGGGGCTGGGGATACAGCAGTGAGTAAGACAGGCAAAACCCCTCCCTCACCGACGGCATAGTCTGCTGGGGGAGGCAGATACAAGCAAGCAAATACACACAAAAAACCCTAATGAAACAGAGGAAGTAATGAAACACAGTCTGTGGGAATAGATTACTATAGAATCTGACCTGGACCAGGAGAAAATCAGTGAAGTCTTCCCTGAAAAAGCAGAGATGTAAAAGAAGTGTAGGAGCCAGAGAGGCATAGAAGAAGGGAAAGAATATTCCAGGCAGAGGGAACAACATGTGCAAAGACCTGGGGGCTGGGAGAGAGACAGGTCTAAAGAAGGAAAGGCTACATCAAACATCAAAGGTCACCCGGGGAGCTGGAGACCAGACCAAGGCTTTGGAATTCCCAGTATATTCTTCCACCACATCCACTGCCCAACACCCCCAGGTTTCACAGCCTTAGCGCCCCACCCCTGCTGGGCCATCCACTGTACTCCCATGTGCCCAGGAGAGCTTAAAGACAATCCACAAAGTACAGAATATCAGAACTGTGCCAAGAACATATAGGGTGTGTCTAACTTTGCTGAAGCCCCTTTAGGCCCCTGGGAATGGTGGGAGCCTCTCGCGTGCAAGACTTAGGACCAAAGATTGAGTGCTGAGTAAGAAAGCTTTACTGTCAGCCGAGCTCGGTGGCTCAGCCTGTAATCCCAGCGTTTTGGGAGGCTGAGGTGAGCGAATTGCCTGAGCCCACGGGTTCAAGTCCCGCCTGGGCAACTTGGCGAGCCCTCATCTCTACAATAAATCAAAAATCAGCCGGGCGTGGTAGCGCGCGCTTGTAGTTCCAGCTACTTGGTAGGCTGAGGCGGAAGGATTGCCGGAGCCCAGCAGGTCGAGGCTACGGTGACTGGGAGCGGCCGCTGCACTCCAGTCTGGGTAACAGAGTGAGACTCCAACTCAAAAAAAAAAAAAAAAGCGTTACTGTCAAACAGGAAACTATTCCACCACAAAGTCTCAGGCTCAGAGGTGGGAAGGAGGAGAAATGAGGTTGGTCATGAGCTAGTTCTCTTCCGTATACAAAAAGCAAAGCTTCAACTGACAGGGGACAAGGGGCCTGTGCGTCAGGCGAGCCCTGTGGTGGCTGGAGGCGGTCAGCTGTGTACCTGGGCATTGCTCCAGGATTATGGTGTCTAGCAGCGTCCTGAACATGACATAGCCAAATCAACAGTTGGGCGTCCAGTCAGGTCTTCACTGATGTTAGCAGGCTAGATGGTCAGGTCAGAGCCTATTGCTTGCTACTAGCCTTCACTCCTTCACCTACGAAATGGTATGGGGCCCCCAGCTCCCCACTGCCTGAGCCCAATCCAGTTAACAACTGTTGGCTAAGTGCAACTGTGGGTCTGGGACCTACATCCTCAATAGCCTAGCCAGGGTCCCCGTCCCCTCCCTCACCTCAGTCCTCACCCCCTGCTGTGCTGAATTCTGCTTCTTTTCTTTTTTGAGTTGGAGTCTCACTCTGTCACCCAGGCTGGAGTGCAGTGGCATTCTCACAGCCACCGTAGCCTTGTCCTGCTGGGCTTAGGCGATCCTTCCACCTTAGCCTCCAAAGTAGCTGGAGCTACAGGCGCACACACCACACCTGGCTAATATTTTTATTTATTGTAGAGACGAGGTCTCGCCTAGCTGCCCAGGCTGATCTCAAACTCCCCAGACTCAGGTAATCCTCTTGCCTCGGCCTCCCAACATGCTGGGATTACAGGCATGAGCCACTGCTCCTGGTAGGATTCTGCTTCTTTTCACTGTTTGCCCTAGTCCAGGCTACCACGATTGCTCACCCAAAGGCATTTTTACTTCCTCTAAACTTATCACCTCCAGCTCATGGTCTATGTCGCAATCAGAGTTATCTGTTTAAAATGTCATCTGTCTGCTTAACTCTTCCCTGACTCTGTGGCCTTTTGGCCTCACAGAGAAGGGTTTGCACACCCAAGCGGTTGACGTCTCCAACCACTTCCTCTTACTTCCCCTTCACACACTAGGCTTGGCCACAAGGAATTAGTTTCTCCAAAGTAATGCTTCCTTTCCCTTCAGGCCTTAGCCCATGTGTTCCCTCTGCAAGGAATGCATCACCTGGCTATTTCCTGCATATCTGTCAAGGGTCAGTTTGGATACCAACATCTTGGGAGGGTATTCCCTGACATCCCTAAGTTGGGGTTAGGTGTTCCCAACTTGCCAGTCCCTTCTTCCCACTTAAAAAAAAATTTTGTCCGGACTCAGTGGCTCAGCCTGTAATCCCAGCACTTTCGGAGGCTGAGATGAGTGGATTGCCTGAGCCAGCGGGTTCGAGACCAGCCCAGGCAACTTGGCGAGACCTCATCTCTACAATAAATTTAAAAAATGAGGCCGGGCTCAGTGGCTCAGCCTGTAATCCCAGCACTTTGGGAGGCCGAGGTAAGTGGATTGCCTGAGCCCGCGGCTTCAAGACCCGCCTGGGAAACTTGGCAAGACCTCATCTCTACAATAACAAAAATTAGCCACGTGTGGTGGCATGCGCCTGTAGTTCCAGCTACTTGGAAGGCTGAGGTGGAAAGATCGCTGGAGCCCAGCAGGTCGAGGCTGCGGTGGCCGGGAGTGGTCATTGCACTCCAGTCTGGGTGACAGAGTGAGACTCCAACTCAAAAAAAAAAAAAAAAAATGTGCCAGGTGTGGTAACACATGCCTGTAGTTCCAGCTACTTGGAAGGCTGAGGCTGAAGGATCGCTGGAGCACAGCAGGTCAACACTGGGGTGGCCGTGAGTGTGTCACTGCACTCTAGCCTGGGTGACAGAGTGAGACTCTGACTCAAAAAAAAAAAAAATTTGTAGGCCAGGTATGGTGGCCTACTGTAATTCCAGCACTTTGGGAGGCCAAGGTGAGAGAATTGCCTGAGCTTTGGGGTTCAAGACTAACCTGGGGAACTTGGTGAGACCTCGTCTCTACAATAAATCAAAAAACAAGTCAAGCGTGGTGGCACATGCCTATAGTTCCAGCTACGTGGAAGGCTGAGGTGGAAGGATCGCCTGAGCCCAGCAGGTCGAGGCTGTGGTGGCCGTGAGCGTGCCACTGCACTCCAGCCTGGGTGACAGTGAGACTCCCATTTTTTTTTAGTTGGAGTCTCACTCTATCACCCAGGCTGGAGTGCAGTGGCACGCTCACAGCCATGGTAACCTCAGTCTGCTGTGCTGAGGCGATCCTTCCTTCTCAGCCTTCCAAGTAGCTGGAACCACAGGTGAATGATACCATGCCCGACTAATTTTTTGGTTTATTGTGGAGACAAGGTCTTGCCAAGTTGCCCTGGCTAGTCTCAAATCCCTGGGCTCAGGCAATCCTCTTGCCTCTGCCTCCCAAAGTGCTGGGATTACAGGTGTGAGCCACTGAGCCCAGCTAATGTTGATTTATTTATTTATTTTTATTTTATTTGAGTTGGAGTCTCACTCTGTTGCCCAGACTGGAGTGCAGTGGCCGCTCCCGGCCACCGCAGCCTCGACCTGCTGGGCTCCGGCGATCCTTCTGCCTCAGCCTTCGAAGTAGTTGGAACTACAGGCGCGTGCTACCATGCCCGGCTCATTTTGATTTATTGTAGAGATGAAGTCTTGCCAAGTTGCCCAGGCGGGTCTCGAACCCGCGGGTTCAGGCAATCCACTCACCTCAGCCTCCCAAAGGCGCGGGATTACAGGCTGAGCCACCAAGCCGGCTGCTAATGTTTATTTAAATTGGGGTGAAGAAGAGAGATGTGGCCCCTCAGGTTATTTGGGGGAGGTCATTGTCCCCCCACCCACCCAAACTTCCTAGAAATGTGGACTGGAGTCCCTGGAGAAGGCAAAGCCAGCACAGCCCTGGTTCTTCACTCAGGTCCTATTCTAAGGAGATCGGAATCCATTCATCCCCGAGGGTGGCCTCTCTGTTGTGCGGTGGTAGAGGGACTCCAGGCTGACCAGCCAGAACAGGGGGTTCATGGGGACCAGGCAACCTGAGGAGGATAAAATAGCAAAGGCCTGACTCAAATCCTGTCTCTCTCCATCGGAGTGACCACCCTGTTGAGGCTGCCAGACTTCAGCTCTGCCTGGGCTTGTAGTGGCCCGTTGTGCTAGGCCAAGGGGATTCTCCAGAGGCCTGGTTGCCTTTTGAACTTGAGTTTCTGGCTCTTGGGAAGATACAATGGATGTTTCCACATGAGCTAGGAATGCCTCCCTGGGGCTCTGTTCTTTGAACAGACCTGCAAAAGAAATCAAGGGGTCCCACAGACTGACCTGGAGGATTGTCTTTCAAAGTCAACTCAGGTCACCACTGTCCAAAATCTCCACCAGATCGGCTCATCCTCACCGTTACCCAGCCACCATTACCTCAAGTAGTTATGGAAGGGTCCCTAGGGTGCTTCCCATGCTGGGTAAAATGGGTGCCCAAGTGCACACTAAACAAGAGCAAGTTTGAGGGAAAGGGCTGACACACACTCATTTTAGTGTGTACGCTTCCGCAATGTGGGAATGTTTTTACAAGTATGTATCATCCCTGTAATTACGGATCCAAATCTAGTAAAAAGCTCCATCCCTTAGGCCATAGGTTCAGAGGGCGAGGGATGACACAGAAGACTTGATGGGTGAGATGGTGTCGAAGCTGGGCCGGGTCAGGTGGATCAGGTGTCTATGGCCGCCACAAGGGAACATTTGGACCAGGTAAAGGCAAGATCCAGGGCCTGAAGATTGGAGAGCTTTGCAGATGACGTATAAAAAGGATGAGCACATACTTGACTGGAGGAGGACTGTATGGAAGGACCGGTGAGAGGCGAATTGGTACCCTGGTCGGTAAGGCCTTGAATGCCAGACCAAGGGGCTTAATTAAAGGGTCTCTGAGCCAAGGGATGTGACCTGAGCTAAACCCTGGAATTGGAGCTGAAGTGAGAGAGATGAGAGACCAGAGCTGCCAGGAGGCTATTTGCACATTCCAGTGAGGAGAGCAACAAGCAGAGGACAGGATTCCTGAGTGAATGAGCTAGGCTGTCCAGGGCCTAGATGCCAAGGGAGGGCCCACCCTCATCTGCACTGCAAATCCTGCTATAGCCTCTCTGGGCATTGACAGCTCTATGCATAAGGGTTCCTGGTTCACCTGTAGCTGGAAACAGGGTGCCATCCCAGCATGGCTCTGGCTCAGGCCCACCTGCCCACTGTGACTCAGAGAGGAGGTAGAGAGCTGGACCTCTTGGGACTGTGATTCCTTCTGGCTCGTAGAACAGCTCCAGAGCTGCTGTTTGGTTTTGTTTTGCCTGGTGGTTTATTTGCATCTCACATTTTCCTGCGGCCTGGAGGAAATGCAAGCTTGCACACCACACAAAGGGTGGCTAGGGGTGCCAGAGTGAGCCAGATCACTCTTTTCACACTGTAGGACCAGCTGCAAGAGGGAAGATGGGTGCTTTGGCAGCACCAGGGCTTCCCATGGGTTCTGGAGAGGCCCAGAGACCTCAGGGGACTGAGTCTGACAGCAGGTGTGGGGGCTTGGCAGAGGACCTCACCCAGTGCACCTCCCAGCCCTGACTCCTGCTCCACCAGAGGCTGCTGGGGACAGTCAGGCCTAAGGATTTATGCAGGATCACTTGTGTACCTACATAGAGAAGGAAGGGGCTTGGGCAGGTTCTCTGCGACCAGACAAATCCCATTCCTTTCTTTCTTTCTTTCTTTTTTGAGTTGGAGTCTCACTCTGGCGCCCAGGCTGGAGTGCAGTGGCATACTCACAGCCACCCCAGCATCGACCTGCTGGGCTCCAGCGATCCTTCCACGTCAGCCTTCCAAGTAGCCGGAACTACAGGCGCATGCTACCATGCCTGGCTAATTTTTGATGTAGTATAGAGACAAGGTCTCGCCAAGTCGCCCAGGTGGGTCTCAAACCCGCAGGCTCAGGCAATCCACTCACCTCAGCCTCCCGAAGTGCTGGGATTACAGGCTGAGCCACCGAGCCCGGCCTCATCCCTTTCTTAATTTGTGATGCCTTAACCATCATGGTCAGGCACCAAAGACCCAAAGATGAATGGAAACCCAATGAACCTCGCAGAGGAGCATCCTCTCCGCTGTTCCAACCCTCCTGAGTGGCTTAGTGGAAAGAGATCCAAGCTACACTCCACCCTGAAGGAGCCCAGACAGTTGAGAGCATAGTTAGCACATCTGGCAAGATTCCCTTACCTCTACTGCAGGCAGTTTTACAGCTAGAACTCTGGGGCCTGTGCTGTCTGCCTGCTTGGGTGCCCCTCCCCTGTCCCTTCTCACAGGCATCACCTCCTCTGTGATGTTTTCCTTTCCTACTCTGCTAGCATACTCACCAACCTCCCACATCATTTCTGGACCTCGAACTTAACCCCTCACTGCATATTGCACTCTCTACTGTTTTGCTGTATTTACACGTCTGGGGTGACATCATACGAGCCCTCCCCTGCTCTATGTCCCCAGGGTGTAGTATCTTCCTCAATGAACAGGTACTCAACCAGCATTGGTGCAGCAGATCCAGGAAGCACAGTCCCAGGTTGCCTGAGTCACTTCCAGGCCCTTCAGGTCCTTCCCTGCCTCACTACCCCGCACCTTCCTCTGCCTGGAGGTGTCTCTCTTTTTTCTTCTGTTTTTATTTTATTTTAGATTCGTAGAGTGCACATGTGTGTTTGTTACATGGACATATTGTGTAGGGGTGGGGATTGGGTCTCAGTGGTGTCTCTCTTTAAAGGGCCCTCAAACTAGAAATCTGCAGAGGTCCTCCAAGGTCTTGTTGGTGAACTTGGGACTCAGGCCCAGACACAGTGGGGAAGGCCGGGAGCTTTGGTGATCTCCTCACTGCTTTGGAAATTGACCCTTGTACGGCAGCATGCGGTGATGATTGACAACCCACGTGCAAAAGGAGCGGGGGTTATAGCCCAAGTTAATGAGTGAGCATGCTGGCTGCCAGGGAGTCCTGACAGCCCTATCTAGAGATGGCCCGGTAGGGACACGAGACCCAGGACTTCATCCAACTTGAGCCAGCACCCCCAAACATGGGCAGGGAGTGTGGGACCAGCCAGGCGGGTAGGAAATCCACAGCCACTCTCCACGCAGCAAGTACCACTGAGCCCTCAGTCCACCCTCAACTCCAGATAAGGCTCCACTGTCCAGGCAGGCTGTGGGAGAAAGGAGAAAGCCACCTTCTGCCAGAAGGGACTTAGTATTTGCCACCGCCTTGGGTGCCCCAGCCCCAGGCTTTTCGCTCTAGACTTTGCATCCTCTAGGATCCCAGGTCCCCTGTCACTGGCTACTTGGCCAAATCAGAGCCTTGTCTTCCTTCTGCCAGGGCAGCTTTTCTTCTTGTGGACTTCTCTAGCCTTAGAATTTTTTGGCTAAGCCAGGCGCGGTGGCTCAAGCTTGTAATCTCAGCGTTTTGGGAAGCTGAGGTGAGAGTATTGCCTGAGACCAGGGATTTGAGACCAGCCTGGGCAACTTGGTAAGACCTCGTCTCTGCAATAAATCAAAATATTAGCCGGGCATGGTGGCTCTCACCTGTAGTTCCAGCTACTTGGAAGGCCGAGGCAGAAGGATCACCTAAACCCAGCAGGTTGAGGCTGTGGTGGCCATGTGCATGCCACTGCACAATAGCCTGGGCGGCAGAGTGAGACTCCAACTCAAAAAAATAGAAGGGGGCTGGGCTCAGTGGCTCAGCCTGTAATCCCAGCACTTTGGGAGGCTGAGGCAAGTGGATTGCCTGAGCCCACAGGTTCGAGGCCAGCCCGGGCAACTTGGCGAGACCTTGTCTCTACAATAAAAAAAATTTTTTTAAATTAGCCAGGCAACCGGGCTCGGTGGCTCAGCCTGTAATCCCGCGCCTTTGGGAGGCTGAGGTGAGTGGACTGCCTGAACCTGCGGGTTCGAGACCTGCCTGGGCAACTTGGCGAGACCTCATCTCTACAATAAATAAAAAAACTAGCCAGGTGTGGTAGCACGCGCTTGTAGTTCCAGCTACTTGGAAGGCTGAGGCGGAAGGATCGCTGGAGCCCAGCGAGTCGAGGCAGCGGTGGCCGGGAGCAGCCACTGCACTCCAGTCTGGGTGACAGAGTGAGACTTGAACTCAAAAAAAAAAAAAAAAAAAAATTAGCCAGGCGACCTCATCTCTACAATAAAAAAAAAATAAATAAGTAGCCAGACGTGGTAGTGCATACCTGTAGTTCCAGGCACTTGGAAGGCTGAGCCAGAAGGATTACCTGAACCCAGTAGATCGAGGCTACAGTTGCCGTGAGCATGCCACTGCACTCCAGTCTGGATGACAGAGTGAGACTCCAACGCAAAAAAAAAAAAAAAAAAAAAAAAAAAAATATATATATATATATATATAGCCAGACACGATGGCTCATACCTGTTATACCAGCACTTTGGGAGGCAGAGGTGAGAGGATTGCCTGAGCTTAGGGGTTCAAGACCAGCCTGGGTAACGTGGTGAGACCGTGTCTCTACAATAAATCAAAAATATTAACTGGGCATGGTTGCATGTGCCTGTAGTTTCACCTACTTGGAATACTTGGAAGGTTGAGGTGGAAGGATCCCCTGACCCCAGCAGGTCAAGGCTGTGGTGGCTGTGAGTGTGAGAGTGAGACTCCAACCAAAAAAAAAAAAAAAAAGGAATTCTCTGGCTAACCGGGTGCAGTGGTTCATACCTACAATTCCAGCATTTTGGCATGTGGAGGCAAAAGGATTACCTGAGTTCAGGAGTTCAAGACAAGCCTGAGCAACACGGTGAGACCTCATCTCTTCAATAAATCAAAAAAATTAGCTGGGCAGGGTGGCGCATGCCTGTGTTTCCAGCTACTTGGAAGGCTGAGGCGGAAGGATTGCCTGAGCCCAGCAGGCCGGGGCTGTAGTGGCCAGGTACGTGCCACTGCACTCCAGTCTGGGCAACAGAGTGAGACTCCAACTAAAAAAAAAAAAATTATCTGACTGAATGATAGCTTCATCTTCTGCTCAGCCAGGCTTCTGCTGCATGACACCATCTCCCCACCCCCACCCCCATTCCCAGCTTGAGTCAGCATTCAGCTGGCTGCTCCAGCCCTGGCTCAGGTCTCCAAGAGGTCTCTGGGTAAATCTGCAACTCAGCTCTAAACACTTCTGCATTTGGTCTCTTTGGTTCATTGATCAGGAATCATATGATCTTTTAAAAACACAGCTGGTGGAGTTGCCCATCTGTGCTTCTTCATTTGGATCCGTATATCAGGCTGCCTGGAATTTATTTAAACCTGCAGATCTGGGTATAGAATGAAACTGCCCTCACTATGCCTCCTGTGATGATCTTTCATTTTCTAGATTTTTTTTTTTTTTTTGAGTTGGAGTCTCACTCTGTGGCCCAGACTGGAGTGCAGTGACTGCTCCCGGCCACCGCAGCCTCGCCTGCTGGGCTCCGGCAATCCTTCCGCCTCAGCCTTCCGAGTAGCCGGTATTATAGGCATGCGCTACCACGCCCGGCTGATTTTTTGATTTATTGTAGAGATGAGGTCTCGCTGCCCAGGCGGGTCTCGAACCCGCGGGCTCAGGCAATCCACTCACCTCAGCCTCCCAAGGGCGCGGGATTACAGGCTGAGCCACCGAGCCCGGCTGATCTTCTTAATTTTTAAGGCCACCCTTGGCCGGGCTTCTAGGACTGAGTCTGTTGTTTACACTTGTTTGTCTCCTGAGCTCCTCGAAGGACTATTTTCTCTTTATATAAGATGAACTAATTACAGGGTGAAACATTAGTGTGCATTTTCCCTCATCCCTGTAAGACACACACACACACACACACCACACACACACACACACACACAGATATTTCCCAGACAAAATGGGTCATAAGTCCTTAGCCAGGTCAGTAGCCCAAGGTAGTGATGCTCTGTATACTCTCTCTGCCACCCCACATCCTGTGTAATACACATGGAACATTCTTTTTTTTTTTTTTTTTTTGAGTTGGAGTCACACTCTGTCGCCCAGACTGGAGTGCAGTGGCCGCTCCCGGCCACCGCAGTCTCAACCTGCTGGGCTCCGGCGATCCTTCCGCCTCAGCCTTCTGGGTAGCCAGAATTACAGGCATGCGCTACCACGCCCAGATGATTTTTTTGATTTATTGTAGAGATGAGGTCTCGCTGCCCAGGCAGGTCTCGAACCCGCGGGCTCAGGCAATCCACTCACCTCAGCCTCCCAAAGGCGCGGGATTACAGGCTGAGCCACCGAGCCCAGCATGAAACATTCTTGATGTGGCAGGGACTTCCAATTGTCTTTCGGTCTAGCTGTGCACATGGCCATCCAGAATAAATACTAAATTTCCTAGCTTCCTTTGCAGCTATGTGACTACATTCTGACCAATGAGATATAAAGTAGAGCAGTGTAGCCAACTTCTGGAAATCATCCTTAAAGGGGAAAGGCATGCCCTGTGTCCTTTCCTCCTTTTTCACACTAGCTACAGTGTACTGTCTATGATGTGACAGCTGGAGTTAGAGCAGCCATCTTGGGACATGAGGATGAAGTCATGCTCTGAGAATGGCAGATGCAGTGGCCAGCTTCCTCAGATGGCCCCCTGGGATTCATGCCCTTATTTAGTTCTAGGCTAGCAGAAGCCCACTCAATAAACCCGTGGCGGATTATTGGCAGTGAGGAACGGAGGATTCCCGCCAATAGCCAGAGGTAACTTGGCAGCAATGTTGCAGTCCCAGTCAAACCTTCAAATGACCACAGCTTCGTCTGAAATCCTGGCGGCAGCCTCATGAGAGAGCTTGAGCCAGAACACTGAGCTAAGTCCTGACCCACAGGAAGTGTGAGATAATAAATGTTTATTGTTGTTTTAAACCGAGACATTCTGAAGTATTCTGTTTCACAACAGTAGAGGAGAACAACAGAATAGGAGCAGCCTTGGCCTTCTGAAGCTGTGGAGGGCCACAGCAACCCTGGACATCTACCGCAGACTCCTTCTTCTTCTTTTTTGAAAAAGGGAAATAAGCTTTTCTTGTTTTCATAACTTTTATCTGGGGGTTTCTGTCACTCCTATTCCTGCTCCTGTTTTGGCACCATCCATTCAGAAAGTCTTCTAAGAGTCACCAGCTGGAAGTGCCTTTTGGAGGCCATCTGAGACGTCCCTGCTGCCAATGACACATTGAAGCCCAAATCTTCCTAAGATGATGGACAGTTTATGTCAAAAAAATGTTATAATGCGCTAGGTGTGGTGGCTCACACCTGTAATCCCAGCACTTTGGGAGGCTGAGGCAAGAGGATTGCCTGAGCCCAGAGGTTCGAGACCAGCTTGGGCAACTTGGCGAGACCGTGTCTCTACAATAAATCAAACAATTAGCCAGACTTGGTGGCACACACCTATAGTTCCAGCTACCTGGAGGACTGAGGTAGAAGGATCTCCTGAGCCCTGAAGGTCGAGGCTACGGTGGCTGTGAGTGTGCCACTGCACTCCAGCTGGGCGACAGAGTGAGACTCCAACTCAAAAAAAAAAAAAGTTATAATGAGATCAGGAGACCCTGACAACACTCCTTCCTGTGAGCTCTCCCTTATTATTTTGGTGACTGTTCCTGGCACATGGAGACTTCACTTTTTTTTTTTTTGAGTTGGATGTCTCACTCCATCTCCCAGGCTGGAGTGCAGTAGCACACTCACTGCCACTCAGCATCAACCTGCTAGGCTTCAGTGGTCCTTCCACCTCAGCCTTCCAAGTAGCTGGAACTACAGAAGCGAGCCACCACACCTGGCTAATTTTTTTATTTATTGTAGTGACGAAGTCTCACCATGTTGCCCAGGCTGGTCTCGAACCCACGGGCTCAGGTAATCTTCTCACCTCAGCCTCCCAAAGTGCTGGGATTACAGGCTTGAGCCACCGTGCCTAGTTTGAGACGTCACTTTCTTATAAGTTTCCCTGGGATATCCACGAGGCCCAGACAGATTTGTGAGTAAAGTGCTTTGGGGGTTGTCAAGTCGCTTTACCGGCTGAAGGCAGCACTCTGCTCTGGGTCTGGCTGTTTCTGGATGGGGTTAGCACACATCAGTGTCTGCAGGTGACACTTTCATGGACCAGCCTTCAGGTGTGTGTCTTATGCAGCCTCCTGAACAAATCCTTATCTATGGCGAGATGCCCTGCTTCCCC